>VUQS01038566.1:27442-52099 GCA_015108495.1 Heterochromis multidens | reverse complement strand
CTCATCCACTAGCAGCTGGTTCATTTGTGCTGCCAGGCGTTCATGGAGTGCAGTTAGTTTCTTCAGCCAGTAGGTGTGAATCATGTCAGGGCCTGGGGCTGTCCAACTCTTCATGCATGAGACCCTTTCTTGGATATCTGCCACTGTGATGGTTACTGGAGCTTGTTCAGGGAGGTTGCTGTGGTCTGCTCTTAGATCCACTAGCCACTGAGCATTGTTGTGATGTGTTGCATCCTTCTCCCATATGCTCTTCCAGTATTGCTCCGTCTCCAGCCTTGGTGGGGTTGTTCTCATATTGTTCCGCTGCCACTGAGAGTACACCTTGGATGGTTCAGTGGAGACCATCCAATTTATTCTCCTAGCCTCGATCTCTCCGGTATACCTCTTCAAGTGGCTAGCCAAGGCTGTGAGTCTTTGCTTGGCAGTTTCTAAGGCCTCAGGTATGGACAGCTTGTTGTATTTCCTTGGCATCCCTTTCTTCATCACACCCTTCTTGTCGGCGTTAATTAATTAATGCGTTTACGCGATAATAACGCGTTAATGTGCCCAGCCCTAGTGTGTGTGTGTGTATATATATATATATATATATATATATATATATATATATATATATATATATATATATATATATATATATATATATATATATATATATGTAAAAAAAAGTTTGTCTACAAATTTGATCCTGGCACTAAATTGTAACATATCAGTTAGTAAACCTGTATAACCAATGCTCACACGCTAATTTAACAAAGCAAACCCAATCTTTGAGAAATTACATCAAATTGTTTTTCCAGTAATTTCAGGTGCAATCTGGGAAACATCAGCTAGTCTGCTTCCTGTGTGTCTAGTAGATAGCCAGGCAAGATTTTCTCTTCTTCTAAACTGGTCATTTTTACCAAACACAAACATATTAAAAAACCAAAAAAAACAAAAATAATATATAGCTTAATCATCATCGGACAACAGCTGTTGGTTTTGAGATTGCATCTTTGGAAATGCCATCCTTCTTTTCCTTTACCTATGGACTGTTTACCTGCATGCAACTAAAAGCCGTTCAAACATGGCTGGTCAATAGAACTCAGATTACAAGCTGAGTGAATGAATATCAAAAATCTTGCCTCTTGCCTACCTATTTTGTATATAGAGAGACATTTTTGTTTGTTTTCATAATGAGGTGCCACATTTATGAGCTGCATCAAGGTTGGCAGGAGGTGGTCTGGGTAGATGGTACAGCAACAATCTGGGTTAAGCAACAAAACACTTTGGCCAAGGTTAGGAAAAGACTGTGGTTTTAAGTAAAAGTACATAAACACTTTGTTTCTCAAGTAACTCTGGACTTTTTTTCTCTGTTCTTTCCCTGACCTTAACCCAGCACATCGAGGGCCAGCCCATAAAGTTATGAGGAGTTATATTGGTGGAAACACACCTTGTTATCAACATATTACTGATACATTAGTATTCATTTATATACTCATTCCTAATTGTGATGATGAAAATGTTATCAGGTCTCAGTTATGTTTACTTCAAATAATATTTTAGCTGAATTGCAGAGATGAAGTGGAACAAATAGTCTGACCTTAAAAAGTTCACCACTCTTTTAAATACATTTGTCCGCTCGCCCGCCAAGAGTTAAATGGATAGACTGAACCATCACTGGTTTACATCAAGACGGCAACAATTAGTTGACCAGAGAGTGTGATTTACTGGTTAACAAGCCAAGAAAACACAAAATCAATCACGCTTGTTCACAGCTAAATGAGAATTCTGTTGGGACTTCTGACCTGTGTGTAAATAAATGCTGCTACCTGTCTAAACTCACTGTGGTCAAACATCTGAGGACTTCTAATATGGTTGCCAAGTGATATCTTACAGCTGCACACTCTCTGTTTGGTTTATCTGTTAAGTCTTTGAATAATCATTCTCCACTGAAGGGTGACTGTGATTAAAATGCTATCATTGTAACATCTAAATACATTTCATGAGGTGACTTTGACTTAAAAGCTTGGGCAAAGAGATGTGCCAAAGGGGCAGGCTTCCACACTCACCAGAGCAATGCAGTGATGAATAATTCAAATACACAATTCTCTATTAAAGCTGTGAAGGTGGAAGAGGTGATTCGTGTTTTGAGGAGAATTATCGGTCAGCTTTTTTTTCAAATACTGGGTATGAATCATACATCCCATCATTCTGCTCTCCAAAGCTAACCCCAGTATTTCAGCGAAGCACACTTCAACATTTAAGACAGACAGGAAAGTTTCTGAGAGCTAACCTGGATTACGTATGGAAAAAAAAAAAAAAAAGTTTGTTTTTCATATTTTCTGTCTAAATGTTATCTGCAGAATGATGAGACAGATGAGATTTTAGGACAGCATACAATGACTCTTTTGATGGGGCGAGCTAAAGTGTTTAGACTACATTTCAGATCACCCCATTGTTTCTTTATCTCCTCACTTGCTCATTTACTTTCTCTCTGCTTCTTCCTTCAGTTTTTTTGTCAGTACAGTTCACTGTATTTTGAAAGGTTTTTGTTGTTCTGCCTCTAAAAGTGCTTACTCATTCTTAGTAAGGCCTCATGTGGAAAGAAAAGACAACTGATCTCTAATGGAATAGTAACTAAAGAAAAATAAACAAGCTCGGGGTGGAAAAATAATTGTAGCCTGTGAATTCCAGTTCATACTGACAGACAAAGATCTCAATAGCAACTTTTCCATTCAAAATATATCGTGTTATGCTTCTGATTACACTGTTATTATGCTATTTTTGTGATTAAAAAGTAATAAATAAACTTAGCTTCCAGCATATAAGCACCGATAAAGGTCAGTGTTTGCAGGCTGAGCTCTAAACAGAAGAAATATTATATGAGTGTCTTATCTCAGCAGAAAAACCGAATGTCAAGAAACTATCTCAATAATTGGAAGGCCTGAATTACTTTCTAAAATTATACATGCCTGTGAGTTAGGCAAGGATGCAACTAATTATTATTGATAACAATTTTTTTCATTATAATTTATCTGCCAGTTTTTTTTCTAGGTCAACTGACTCAGAAAGAATGCAAAATGAATAGTGGAAAAGCTCATAACAGTTTCCTAAAACCCTAAATAGGTGTATTTCAATAGCCCATTTCCCATTTAAGAAGCTCTAACTAGAAATTGTTTTGGATTTTTGCTTAGAAAATTACTTTAATGGTGACATACCAAAGTATTCCATGTATTATCGCATATATTTAGTTTCCTATACCCCCACATTGTACCTTCTCATAGACTGAAACCTACCAAACCCAAATTAGATACCAACTGTAATCACAGTCATGCTCGTGGTTCTTGCATTGTGGTTATTGATTCATTGTTTTCACCTTCAGATGATGGAAAAACTAAAGACTTTTCCAAGGCTATCTGACTTGGAAATTTGGCCTAAAAAACTACTTCATCAAGGCAGTTGATGTAACTATAGTACATATATGAAACTGATAAGAGATCGTTTTTATAGCATCTATCAGGCCACATAATTGGATGGTTTTTACTGTTGTGCTCTTTAACATATTCCACACATTGCCTGATATGTGCTCTAAATGGCTTTCCACTGTTCTTAAATGTGACATCTGGCACAAAGATTATATAAACTATCACTAAATTCCACATTATCTGTAGCCTCAGGTAAAGTACGGATGAGATGGTATAAAAATCGTTCAAGAAAATGCTGTTACTAAACTAACTAAATCTTTAACCCATCAAACATCATTATGTTACAGGCCAAATGACACACTTCTGTATCGTTGTGTCTGGGCTTAGATATTACAGCAGTGAGAGGGTAGATCTGGAAATTACAACATTGCCTCCAGTAATTTTCATCCAGCATAATAATATTAAAACACTGTTTATAACATCTCAAGGGTTAAAATGTTTAAAAAGCAATACCTTTTATGATTTTTACATTTCAACACACAAACACTGCCGGAGTGTGAAGAATACACAATTTCACAAAAATGAAGGATTTGCACAAATTTCTTGACATCGTGACATAAAAGGAAGTCAGGATGTCAGCCCTGATATCAGGAATCAAAGTCGTGCACTTTGTACTGTATTCCCCAAATGCTCACCCCAAAAACCTTGTGTACAAAAATGCAAGCACAGATTTTTTTTTTTTCACTCAAGATACCTCCAAACATAATTCAATCACCAAATGGCCACTGCAAAATAATGTACAACCAATTTACCTCAGTCTAATGACGTTTAGGAGGTAGGGCTGCATTTTCCAGTCCAGATTCCCTTAACAAGTTTGACATTTCAGCAACCTTCAGCAATACAACACTGTTTGTGTAGTTACTGTTTTTCTGCTATCTCTTTTTTTTCACTTAGGTTTATAAACAGCATCTGTGCTCACACACTGAATGTAAGAGGTAAGTACAAATAAGCACATCAGTGACAGCGAAACCCTTCATTGTTTCTTCGACCTCTGCAAGCTTAGCTATAAAAGGCAAAGCAAGCTAAAGGAAGAGTTTTGGACCCAATGATTCATTGGGGTTTCAGTAAAAACTTGAGGATAAAAAGGCGAGAGCCAACCTGCTCCTGAGATAAAGGAAAAAAAAGTGTCCCGGTCCGTAAGCCACAATGTTCCTCACATTGGTTTTCGACCTTTACAAGAACGCTTGCTAAGCTGTCCGTGTCTTTGTAATCACGTGTAAAGAACTTTAGGACTGGTGGAATGAATCAAATCAGAGTGTGTAAACTCAGTTTTTGTCATGTGTAATGTTTGTGAGAACAGCCCTGCTGCACAGGATGAGTCAGAATGCACAGGAAGACATTAGATCTTGAAGACCTGCTTCCTGAGATTTAGTGTGATGATATTTTTAAAAATTCATGGTGGAAAAGTCTAGCTTTATATTCCTGTTAGAAAAACCATACTGAATCATTGAGTGGAGAATCCAATGTGCCCATTTATACAAACAAACATGTAATCTGATACAGTGAAGGCCAAAAGCATGGTGGCAGAGCATACTAACATATAGTGTTTATGAAATCCTAATGCTAATTTAGGTTAATTTCAAATTAATTTACTAATCCATCAGTTTGAATAAGACATACGAGATCAATGTGATATTCATTTTACTAATGTGTAGCTGAAGGCTACGTAATTATCTTCAAACAACTCAAGCCATTGAGTGATTGAAGCAATCTTACTTATGTCCTACTGTATGGAAAAGGATACATGTGTATTTTATAAACACACTGAAAACTAAGAGTACACACCATGTACTACATGCTCCTCTTTGTAGTTCATTTTTTTGGCAAATATTGTTGCCAATAAGGCAGTCATCTTTCTAAAGATGACTGTTCCAAATGAACTTACAGGAACCCTGTGGGGTTTTCTTGTAAACAAATAAAAATGATCCAGGATTTCCTGATCTGAGTGTATCCTTAAAGCCTCTTCTCATAAAATGAAATCCTTTAATGTTCACATCCATGTTTATTTGCTAATTGTCTTCTCTGCCTTTAGTGGAATCATTGCTATGCAAAATCCCTTTTCATTTTGTCAAAGATACAACTAATAAGGTCTCCTATGGCAGCAGTGAGTCTGTCTCACTTATAACTCATCAAGTATGGACGCTTGTAAAGAACTGCAGGGAAGGTGGCTAATTATAAACCAAACCACAATTTTTCCTTAAGGCTAACCAAGTCATTTTTGGTACCTAAACCAAACAAAGTATAAATTGAAAGTGAACGTAAAAAGGAAGTGAAAAGGAAGCAAATTGGTGAGTTAACATAAACTTAAAGCTCTTGAATGGGACATGAACTATGCACTAATTTACCAGTCGTTTAAATGGGAGGGGAAAAAAATCAGTGGCGATTCACTTACAGTATGATTTTTGACCTAAAGTTCCTATAACATTACAAATATTTTTGACACTGCCCCCATGTTGCATCAGAGAGCTACAGCTAGTAAATGTTGGTCTACACAGATCTCTTTAGTACCTACAGGATACCTGTGCTCGACTGTGGCAGGCATTTAAGCCAGAGGCATCTCTCAAAATGACAGTTTTTGACACTTGTGTGGGTGACAATGCATTGTTTTGTATTTGATATACTACTGGCACCTACATACAGTCACTGAACATGTGATACAAACAAAACTGAGGCAATAGCACTTTTACAGAGTCCTTTCATTTTTGTTTTGTTTGTTTTCGTGTGTGTGTGTCTGTGTGTGTGTGTGTGTGTGTGTGTGTGCGTGTGAGAACAAAGTACATATTTAAAGCCTGCTGAGAATCAGCGTGAATGGAGTTGCAACTTGGCTTATTTCTCCCTCCATTGTAGTTTCGACTTTGAGTTTAAACCAAAGTCATCACCCAGCACAGGAAAAAAAGGATACACTCCTGAAAGTTTGATTCAATTTAGATAAAAGCCACCACTACACTCTGTCCCCTGCTTGTAGTGTGCTGCAACATGTTTTTATTTGTTCAACCAAAAACCAATAAAGGCTGTCCTGAAAGTGCCCTTTAAATGCCATCATACCGATATGTAACTTTTATAGCTGTATTTAATGTAGTGATATTTTCTTTATAACCAAAAGGCAGCAACTTTCTAACTCATGTGAGACTTTATACATAGACCAGTTTTATCATCTGACACTGTGAAATTGTGCGGATCAAATGGAGGCATTTACTGTATGTAACAATGGTTGCAGGATGCAAATCCATTCATGATCCTCTTGTCTGACTACATAAGACATACATTAAAGGTAAAGGTTTCTTTCTGTGGGAGAAAGAGCTCTGTTACACTACAAATAACATGACATCTACATTTGTTATGCAAAAGGCATATTTCATGTTGATCAGACATGCTTCAGTATTAAGTGTATTGTTTGTATGCTGTATATTCTGTACCCAGCTCCAGTGCCAAGACAAAGCTGTTCCTTACCCATTCCCAAGTTTGCTTTTGTCAACTTCAAGTGTTTTTCACAACACATACTTCAGAATTCACCTGAAGTGCTTCTGAAGTGAGGCAGTGCAGAGCAACCTGACTGTGGATAAACTGAACTTCCAATTGTGAAGAGTCTAATTATCACGGCTTTGATTGCTTTTCAAGTGCGACAGTTTTATGATATATTACTGCCGTCCCACTTAACAAAAGCTAAGTGCAGTGTAGTGAGTGACAGGATGTATTGCTGTGCTGTCAAGGCTGCACTTAGCAGGTGTCACCGTGCTTTTACCACCACCAATTGATTTAGGAAGATACAGCAGAGATCAATGAAGGGGTCCTTTCACTCCTTTTATTTAGTCCATCTGTTGCTCATAGTCTCACACACACATGTATTCAGAGTGACCTTTCTATCTCTACTTTTAGTACACCCAGGATTTAATACAGAGTTGTTTTTTTTTTTATGTGCGTGTGTGTGTATCCGTTAAGCCTAGTCATGCCACACTACAGAAAAACAGCTACCACATAACATGCTTGAACTTGTGGCTTTCTCCATGGAGGTTGAAAGAAGTTTAGCAATAATGAGGGTCGAATACAATTTTCCATCTCACAAAGAAAAAAGGAGCTGAAAAAAGGAACGTGTTGAGTTGCCTGTTTTGCAATCCACCAATCTGACAGTTGGTGGACAATAGCAGGTGTGCTTTATGACAACACTGATTGCATGCTATCAACAGCCTAATGGAAATTTATAGAAGTATATTCCTATTGCAGTCTTCTCTATATGCAGCAGGCATATCACACAATGTTTCAGGGAGGAGTGAGAGAAAAATAGCCACATCAGTGTTATAAATATCCAGAAGTTTACATCTGCATTTTGAACTTACCTGGGAACACTGCCATAGAGAAGTTCTCCCCTCCCAGCCAGAATCCAGTGGGACAAAAGTATTTTTAGCTAGATTGTTGATTTCACTCTAATTGAGCCAAAAAAAGCAACTCCAAGTCTTTTACAACAAGTCTGAGGTGAATTCGTGCCCATCTTAAAATTATTCAAGCAACATAGACAGACACAGATAAACAAGCAAACACATTGCCATGCACACACTACTTATAAAAGCCATTCCTTCTTACCCTCTTCCTTCTGTATATTCTTGATTGCTGTATATATGGTTGTTGCAGTTGTTTCCCAGTGATAGTTTTTATCTAATCTAATTGCAATTTCAAATGTTATATTGCCTGTAATCAACCAATTACCACCAGTTTGTGGTGTGTGACTGTATGATGTAAGCAGATTCCTATTTACTTTTGCTTTAAGACCTTCAATAAGGCTTTGGCATTTTGGAGAATTAAACTGTATTTTTGGGCTTAGAAACCTTAACTATGTACATGAGGCCTGTAAGGATTTAGAGTCCTCTCAAAGTTTCAAAGAGGTGTGGCTGTGGAATACTACTTGGATTACAAAGAGGAGTGGATAAAAAAGGGTGTTTGTCTGTTGAAATACAAACTCTTGACATCAGCATAATGGACTAACTAGCTTTGTATCTACAGGTAACTGGTAATCCTGAGCTACAGCATAAGACAAATGGCTATTCTGCAGGCTTACAGGCCACTCAAAACTAAAACAACTACAAGTGGCTCCTTGCAACAGCAGAACTTAGGTTAAAGGCTTTTCTAAGATTGATTTCTTTGTTTGATTTTTTACAGATACTTTTGTGGTAAACACTTGTACTTACTGTTCATAAGTACAGTTTAAAGGTACTTCATTTTACTGTTCCCATTTGATGCTACTTTCTAACTTAAGGGAAATTATACCCTTCTTATGCATTACATTTATTTGACAGCAATAACTGTTTAATGTGACAGTGAGTTGCTTCGGAATACCAATATTTTGGCACAAAAAGAGTCAGCTAATATGTTGTTGTTGATATAGTACAGCCTATTGTGGATACAATAAAACATGGTGTACTGATGCAGAATACGTTATCCAACAATATATAAACTTTATATAATAGCAGTGTTTTTGCATTAAAATGTGCTTGTGATTAAATACATTTTAAAGATAACTGCTTTTAAATAAAAGAGTTTACACTGTTGCACTGCTTATGAAAAAAAAAAGTATTTGGATTCCTTTCCCACTTCTGTTGCCTTTCCATTAAAACTTCTTTTGCATCACACCCTGAATGCAAAATTAAAATATTGCACATATATTTCAGCATTAACAATAAGGCATACTTTAGCAACTATGGAGCTACTTAGCTTGCTAATCCTATTCACATTTGTTGCTGTAAAACTGGAATTTTTGGCAAAACAGGAATATTTTTTTAAGGCCAAGGACAATGCTGCTCCTTCATTTTCATGTCCTCTACACACAGTAGTCAATCTACTGATGTGAATTCTTGCTTCAGCATGTGCATATTTGGAGTCATTAAACGTATGATGATTACTTTTTTGCAGGCCTCTCATTTCGAAAAACAAAAAAAAAGGGCCAGAGACAGTTTCCAACAAATTAATGTAATTAGCATTTATTAGTTAAGTGACAAAAGCTACCTGAAAAAGCTGTCTGCTGCCTAAAAATGATCAGATTTCAAATATCATATCTGACAATGATATCAATGTGTCATGCTCAAATGTAAAGCTTTACAGCAACAGTCACTAAAATAAGTTTTGCAGACTTTCATTTCTCAATGCGTGATTGTATTATTGTCACAAGTCTACAGGTTAAAGTAAATCTATCATACTTTTCCTTATTTTCTGTTAAAAGTAGAATAGGAGGCAAAGCCTTCAGCTTTCCTGTGGAACCAGCTCCCTGTTTGGGTTCAGGAAACAGCAACTCTCTGCTTAAAACTTTCCTCTTTGATAAAGCATATAGTTTAGGCTGGATCAGGTGACCTTGAACCCTCACTTAGTTATGCTACTCCAGGCTCGGGCGGCTGGAGGACTTCCCATGATCTGCTGAACATTTCTTCTCATTTCAGTACCCATGTGTGTCATTGTTTTTATCAGTTATGGTTGTTGTTCATGTTCTGTTTTATTATGACAACTAGTTTTCACTTGTGTCTTATTTTGGGTTTTACTTCCTGTCTGTTGATTGTCTTGATTATGTTTAGGTATGCTTCATTTCCCACCTGTCTCCACTTCCCTTATCAGCCCCAGTGTGTATAAATAGCCTGTCTTACTCTTTGTTTCTTTCTTTTTTTTTACTTTGGATGCCTGCACGTTCTGCATTTGGGCAGCCCTACACACTTTCAGTGTTGGCAATGTGCTCCTATGCATGTCATTAAAATTTGTCTTTTCTCTACCATAATTTCTGTTTTGTCCTTGTCTCGCTGTGCTCTCCTTTTTTCCTCTTCTTTCCCGGAACCTCTCAACTGGTTTATGGGAGAACCAGGCCCTCCATGAGCTTGTTTCTGCTGGAAGTCTCTTCCTGTTAAAAGGGAGTTCTTTCTTCTCACCATCACCAAGTGGTCACTCATAGGAGATCAACTGATTGTTGGGGATTTCTCACAAATAATTGTAGGGTCTTTACCTTCTAATAAAAAGGTGACAGTTGTGAATTTGTGCTATAGAAATAAAATTGAGTTGAATTGTTAAAATGGTTAATGCTCATTAAATTTCACATTAAAATCTTCGGTTTGCAAGGGGCAGCCAATTGGCTCTAAGAAAGAGGAGCTAAAAAGCTTGTTTTGAAAAGCAAATGAACTGAAAGGTTGCACCTAAACCCACTGTAAGATAAAAAGGGGTTCATATTGTGTGAATCATACAAAACTACTTTACAGTCCAAGAAATAAGGAGTTAGAAACAAACTTAATATTTCTTCTATAATGGAAATAGAGTAGTGTTGGCCTCTTTTCCATCTTTATCATTTTTAACTGCAAGGTCAAGCTAGCTAGTTTTCACTGAAAAAGGTCAAATTATACATAATTATGACCCAGAAATTAAAATCCTTTTTCCAAGTTTCCTTTTTTACATTAACCAGATGCCTTCTGCAAAACTCTTCTGAATTAATGTGCTGGCAATGTTCCATGTTAGCAACATACCAACAGAATGACTTTATAATAGGATTTTATGCCCAAGGAGGCAATAAAGTCTAATGAGGAACAGCAGTCCTTGAAAACATAAATGATCATTTGCTAACAACAACAGTCCCACAATCCTTTGCCTGTGTATTCTCACTCTGAAAAATGATCTGTGTGTCATAGATGTCCTGGTATGTGTCCACTGCTCAAGTGAATTTTCAAAAACATGTCAAAAAGCATTTATTTATGGTGTCAGCCAAAAAGTCAGACTCACCCGAGACGAGACATGTTTCCTCACATTCTTCCAAGGTCTCAAAATTATTCTCGTTTCCCCCACAGCCTCCATATTCGAACAGTTCACAGCGGCCTGAGTTGACGTTGAAGAAGTATCTGTCCTTTATGGCCCTGCACGGCCCTGGCTCGTCCTTCAGGGCGCATAACTCATTGAAGATGAAGGGTTCAGGTGGCACTCCAAGCGCTGAGGTGGGACAGGAACACAACTTTTAGTACTCAGCTTCTTATGGCATCCAGTATAAAGGATTTTTTGTGGGGAAAGAAATTAGGTCACAGCATCAAACTCTAACCTCAGGCTTTGAGATAAGGTAAAGTTGCATGGCGGTATAATTTTCAAAAGAGTTTGGCGTAAACGGTCTGACAGATGACTGTCTTTGCGTAATGGGCTGAAAAGGGAGTCTGTGAAAAAGATTTGCTTACTGCAAAGAACAGCAAGCTGTGTGACCCGACAAAATAATTAAAAATATGCAAATGTTAAGTCAGAAAAGCTGCTCACATATTTTATTTTTATGAAATAACTTAAAATAAAAGTTCTAGTTTTGGCATAGGCCTTTGGGTGTTTGCATTTTTTTTTTTCTTGGACTTGCACTGAAAATAAGGAAGCACCAGGGAACAGCAAAACCACCCTGCGACATAAAAGCAGATCAGATCCAGGCAGGTGGCAGCTGGAAGGAAAAGATTGAGTGAAGGCAGCACAAATTTCCCAGCATGCTGCACACGGCGATGGTTTGCACTGCAGCACATCAAATTATTTATTGCACAGACTGCGAGACTGAATCATTAGTGTGTTAAATAACTGGGCCTGTTGAGGTGAACTTTCTTGATCACTAGGAGGCTAAAGTCACAACTGTCAAGATCAGTGGACAATGAAGCTTTGCACAGACACCGCTCTCTAATGTCATTAACATTTATAAAAGCTGGCTTTGTCAGATCCCTGAAAAAAAGGTGACATGAAACCCTCTGAGCTCTACTAACCACCGTTGCGAATGTTAAATCACTGTCTCAGTGTGCTGCTGGGAAATAGCTTTCTCTGCCCTCATCCCTGCTGTTTTTAGGTCAGGTCTCTGTTATGTTCGCCTGCAGCAGTGCAGTTACTTCAAAACCCACTGAGATCTCTTTGGTTTGTATGATATCTATCCAAAGGGGGCTTGCAGATGGTCAAAGCTTGAATGACAGCATTTCAAAATGTCTTTATGGATTCTGTGCGTGATATTATTTAATATAATTGATGTTTTGCAATCTCTCATTCAGTGTTTTCTACCTTCCCTTCCTTTTTCATGTATGAGCACAGAGGTGAGTGATGTTTGTATCCTGGGAGTGTGAATCAATACTCACGCAATGTAGCACAATGAAAAAATATATCTCAAACACACACAGACACAAAAATTGATTGCTTTTGCTATGGATCCCCAGCAAGTGGTGGCGCTCATCTATCTGATAGAATGCATGACAATTTGTGCTGGAAACATTCCACCTATATTGTCTATTCTGCACAGAAAGTTTGAATAAAATATAGCCCAAGTTTGTCACTCACTTTTACTTTCACTGTCATTCTTAAGACTTGTCCTAGACCTGCTTTGCCTGGAATAGAATGTCAGATTGTGAGGCAAAAATTCAAAGCATACTGGTTTAATTTTGCGTACTCCAGAGCCATTTTCACACATGCACTGCAGCCCCGAACTTTTCTACACATTTCCTGCAGCAGCTGCATGTGAGAACGCAAAAGTTTAAAGATTTTTTTTTTTTCTCTGGCAGACTTCTATTACAAAATGGGCCCATGCGAGACTGGAGCATTTTCAGAGCAAGCAAGTGGGTATCGTATGCTGACTCCACCCTTCAGTCTAGCCCTACCTGATTTTCTCAGTGCTCGATGACATTTTCACTTCTGGGGTATAGGCCCGCTCTTACTGCGTGTCCCCAGATGCTTAAAGCCATTACTGCATTCAACTGAGACCCACGGGAAGACTGCAGCCTATCAAAGATGTTACAAGGCAAGAGGCAGGGTACACCCAGGACAGATCACCAGTCCATCACAGGAATAATACACACAGTCAGATAACCACACCCACAACCAATTTAGAATCACCAACTAACTGAACAAGCCTGTCATTGAATTGTGGGAGGAAACCAGAGTACCTGGAGGAACACAGGAACAGGAAGAACATGGAAACTCCACATATAAAGGTCCCATCTGACCAGGGGGTTTGAACCAGAAATCGTCTTGCAGTGAGGTGACAGTGCTAACCACTGCATTATTCTACCAGTCTAACAAGGAACATAACTAAATAAAGAAGATTTGGAGGCTAAAAAGTATATCTAATAATACATATAATCAAACTCACAGATGTTTTAATGATCACCCACTCCAGGTTTTTGCTGACGGGATGACAAACCCAGAAAAAGAAGTTTTGTTTCCTGAAAGGTGCATAGCTTCATCAAAACAGGCCATCTAATGGGAACCACTCTGCCCTCTCCTATCAGCACAGAAGTCAACAAACAGTCACTCTGCCAGGCAAGGTAATGAGGGCAGCGGCTCATCCTTTCAGCCTGTCCTCCTCCTTTACCTGTCCAATTCTAGCTTATAACCAGACATTGGGGACACCAATCAGATATTCCCAATCTCCTTCTTTCCAGCCGACCGGTGTTACTGCTAATGCATGTGGTGAGGCGCGCAGAGTTTCCCTGAAGAGCCTTGTGGTACTTTTTTATTTACGCTCTTCTTGCCGTGGCTGATAAGCAGTAGCAGACTGGGAGGAATTACACATTGACACAGGTGATGTGAGTCTGTCTGGTACCCCACACAGGCTATGAAGATGCACCTTAATGCTGAAACACACTAAACAAACTTTACAGAGAAATGATGGCAAGTCACAATTGTTTGCTCTCTTTTTTTGTGATCGAATGCCTCAGGCTACCATGGCTGCAACACAGAAAATACTTTTGAAATAAAAGTGCAGACATGGTGCAGACTGGTTTTTATGCAAGACAGTGTCTTGTAAATAAGAATGTTCAATAAGCCAGAATTTGACTGTCCAAGGAGATGGAAAGAAAACAGGTTCCTCCTATTGATTTCTGCTCCTCCTGTCTGAGACAGACCAGAGCAATAAGCACTATTTTCTTCAATCATCCGTGTTCGTTATTCAGACAGTCATTGTGAGGCAGTGTAAAAGAAACACAACAGAAGACAATGTTAAGACACAAATTCAGACATTTTCTCTGCAAGGAAACCAAAAAGTTCCAGAGACTCAGTCAAAGCTCAAAAACACTGAAGCTGTTCCAGTGCCATGTGGTGGCCCAACAACTTACTACATACTTTATTAGGTTTTTGTTTTGTCTTAAAAAAATCAGTTTGGATTCGGGAGACAGACAACCTCTCTACTTTTAAGATTAGCCTTAAAATTTCTTTTTTGATAAAGCTTATAGTTAGGGCTGGATCAGGTGACCCTGAACCCTCCCTTAGTTGTGCTGCAATAGGCCTACGTAGGCTTCTGGGGGCCTCCCATGATGCACTGAGGGTTTCTTCACTCACCTCTTTTCACTCTCTGTGTTTATACACCATTCTGAATTTAATCATGAGTTGTTATTATTCTCTGGCTCACTCCCACAGTGTGTCTTTTGTCCTGTCTCTTTCCCCTTACCCCCAACTGGTCATGCAGATGGCTGCTCCATCCTGAGCCTGGTTCTGCCGAAGATTTCTTCCTGTTAAAAGGGAGTTTTTCCTTCCCACTGTTCTTGCTCATAGGAGGTCATCTGATTGTTGGAGTTTTCTCTTTAATATTGTAGGGTTATTACCCTACAATATAAAGAACCTTAAGGTGACTGCTGTTCTGATTTGGAGCTCTATAAATAAAACTGAACTGAACTGAATTGATTTTTGGTATGATTTTGAATCCAGCTCTCAAAGGGCTGACCATTTCCACTGACCATTTTTACGTCCTTTTATTCTCAACTTGTATATTTCATTCACCAAGAACCAATGTGTGACTTATGTATTGTCTTAATTTTTTTGAGCGGTATAGTTTGTTTTACTTTTAAGTATAGGTAAGATCTCTTGATGCATGCTCAATAATCCAGGTAAAAGAATCCCAAAAAGTTGAATCTGTTCATCTGGACGTGGCGTTTTTTAGTGGGAGAAACGTTTCGTTTACCAACTGGTAACTTCTTCAGTCTCAGCTGACAGTCAGCTGAGACTGAAGAAGTTACCAGTTGGTAAACGAAACGTTTCTCCCACTAAAAAACGCCACGTCCAGATGAACAGATTCAACTTTTTGGGATATAGGTAAGATGCATATTTAACATACAGTACGCCCACCACATATAGGTGCTATTTTCATTTCATGCCATGAGATCTCAAGCAACGTTTCACTTTTGACTTGAAGCCTGACCTTTCCCTAGTCCTGTATTTTAATTTCTTGGTGATATCTCACAGCAGAGTGCCATTTTGTATCCCTTGGTCCGTGGCTGCAAATGCATGGCAACCACTTTCAAATTAAGCCATCTGTCCATTAATAGCCAGACCTTTAATAGAAAGAAATTACAAGACATGACTCTTTGTGTATTCATAGAGTGCAGTGGAAATGAACTATATTTTAACTTTATTCTGAATTTATATAGAAAACATCTGAATGTTGCAATCAGATTTTTTTTCTTGACAGATTCAGAATAAAGTTAAAATAAAGTTCATTTCCACTGCACTCTATGAATACACAAAGAGTCATGTCAGGTATTCCGACTAGCTTTTCCTCTGAACAGTGCTAGGTTAGCATAAAAGAAACTCACCACTGCCTGCAGTATTTTACTATTAATAACTCCTCCTTTTCTTTTTATGCACACTTTTAATGGAAAAACCCATCAGAGCAATCAAGTACAATCAGGAGGGCTGCGAAGAAGAAAAGACTGAAATTAATTACATAGATGGTGTTAAAAAAGAAATGCTGAGAGTTCTTGAGTGGTCTGTATGACATGACTGATTTATGCATCTTCGACGCCTGTATCCACTCTTGTTACAGCTCAGGTTTTATGGATCATCATGGAAGCATGCATCATGCATCATGCATCATGGAATTGCAGCTTAAAGTGCTAAAGGCCAGACAGATTAAACATTAAAAAATACTGAATGAACAGCACCAACGTTTTTTATTTTTTTGTCAGTCCCCAACTCATGAAAGAGGAGCTCTTCTAGCTCTTCTGATACTTGTTAGAAAATGATGTATCACAATCATAAAATGAATAAATATATTTTTAAAATCTGATATAAACTGTTTTTTTCATAATGCAATTTGCAGACTAAAATTTTATCTTTAAGATATACTGGGTCAAAAGTCAATACAAAACAAAAAACTTTCACACACACCCCTTGCAAACAGGCTGTAAATGCAAACAACCTTTCAGAGCAATCTACAAATCCACCCAAAGCTCCAGATCTGTCATCAGGAATCCTCTACATTGTTGAACAGAGGGTAAGTAAATATATTGTTCACAAAAGGCATCAGCAAAATCCTTGGACCTCAACCAACAAATCAGCCGGACTCCTTGAAATATGGACCATAATGAAAAGGGAAGCAGATTTCAGATGCATCAGATTTCTATTGGCAGCTATTCTGACAATACTGCTGACAGGCTCAGCTTGGCCAAGATTTGTAAATACACATATGGATGGATAAAGATCTGAGTTGCTCAACATGTGCACAGTGCCGAGCACCTCTGTAATTCCATGGGCAGGTTGAGTCTGATTGAGACCCAGTCTCAGCTTGTTTGGTGTACTAGAAGATTATCCTGCGTCTTCATTTCTAGGTCCCTTTGAAAAGAGGATTGAATTACCTGTAAAGCACCCACAACGCAGCAAACAAAAAACAGGCAACCCATGAAAAAGTAGAAGAGAAAACACCAAAGAGCACACGCCATCATCAAGATGACAGTTAAACATGATGTACTAAAAGACAAGCTGGAGAAAGTGAGACAGATAAAGATGGAAAACAAAGATAAAGAGCAGAGTAACGCCACAGTTTTGACAGCTCCCAGTGCATTTGTCATCTATAGCATCAACTGTATGAGTGCACACTGCAGGAAGGAAAATAGTCCTTTTCAACATTTTCCCATGCTCAGAGATTTGAAAAGAAACAGCAGAAAAAGAACATTTCCTCACTAAACAGAATAAAAGACCTCAGTATCAAAACAACAACAAATGCCTCTGCACTGAAAACAGCACTTATCATGCATGTGCACTAAACAACATAATGTGTGATTTTATCAATGCCAAGCTAACTAGCACTGACATCATCATGGGTGCTGATAAAGAGTCCTCCTTCTACTGGTTGAAAATGGTTTCTTACTGCTATGTAACCAAAATGGTGACCATTCTATATATTTTAAGCACTTTATCTTATCTCACATGCTAGTCCAAGAAGTCTGTAGCAATCCACGCTCAGCTATTTTAACACTACAAGCACACAGTCCAGGTATTCGTAGAGTACTTCATGTGGCATATTTAATTCCTTCTGCACTCAAAATAGTAAGTCAAACTATGAAAGTACATGATTTAAGACACAGCACTGGTGGTCTTCTTGACAAGCTACAGATTCACTCATGTTTAAGTGCGCTGCCCGAGGAGCCTATCAGTATCTGCAATCAGTGACATGATGCAGGAGGTCATTCCCATTATCTTTATTGTTCTTAAAAAAAAGTCAATTTCTTTCAGGGCTTGATGAGATAAAAAAAAAATGGCATTACTTATTTGGTGAGGTTATGTCAAACAGGAAAAAAAAAAACCTGTAGTGTGCATTGCTTCAAAAAGCTGTATTTACTGAGTATATATACTACTCCCTGCTTATGGAAAATTCATTTCTTTACTGACTCATCGCACTAAATATTTCACAAGTACAAATTCCAATAAATAAAACCGATGTTGGATTGCAACACTTAGTCAGATCAGTATGCATAACCATTTATGAAAAAATCAAAAGGGTGCATCCGCATACCAGTGTAGATAGGACAGAGACTTAAGAAATGCTGAGTGTTTATCAGAGCCCTGCCCTGAGGCCAGTGGACAAAGGGCTGAGGGCGAGTCACTGAGTCACAGCATGTCCCAAGATTTTACAGCTGACCTCAGAGCAAATAAGGCCGCCCTCACTGTGTATGTGTTTCTGCATGTGTATATGTGTGTGCATACATACACATTTCAAAACATTTATTTGTTTTGCAACTAGGTTTCAGCAGTTTTGAGTTTTGTTCTGTTTTTTCAAGAGCACAGAAGGAGTTTCAGGAAGGCCTAAAAGTCTGACAAACATTTACTGAATGGTCTGTTAATACAATTAAAATACAGTCAAAAAATTGCATTGTGGTGCTCCAAAAGCTCGAGAAGATTTAGTTCAGTTCCTCACATTAGCTGAGGTGAAGCCTAACAAACAGTGGCCTGTCTCTGCAGTCAGTGCGCCCAAGTCTATAATAATGCAAACTTTAAGCCTTAATAAAACATGTACAGGTGGGTTAATAACGAAATCATCAACATATAGTCGTCATGAAGGAGGAAATTAACTCTAGAGACCAAAACCATTTTTGTATCAGGATGTAAATATTTAAAATTAATCTCTGAAGTTGGGATATTTAGCAACTTGCAGCCAGCCTCAAGTGGCTAAATGAGGAACTGCATTTTTGGCACTTAGATGGACTTCATTTATCAATCAAGGTGACCGCTGTCTTTATCCGTTGTGGAAAAAAGGGACAAATCATGGAAGGACATGTAGTTGACAAGACACTTACATTTGCTTTGTGATTGGGTCTTATCTACAGTATGTCACTGTTTTCTACCTGTTCAGATTAAAACATGAAAAAAAAAAAACAGGGTCAGCAGTGTTTCCAGAAGTACATGCTGTAGTGTAAATCAAAGGTTTAAATATGGGGCAAGTCATGCTTTTTAAAAGCAAAATGTATTAGTGTGGCTGTAGCCTGAAAACTCTTTTTGTTCACTAAAAAAAAAAGAAAATGGCTGTAAGGAGTATTACCAACTGAACACATCACTGGGATAGGAAACATAAAAAAAAAAAAAAAAACTTTGCATTGAGCCTTCCTTGTTCAAGTAATTGTATATTGGCTTCACTCAGGTAAATCTTCAGTCTTGTAAAACACTGCTCTAGTAATTGGGTGGGGCAGGCATTTAGAAGCCTAAATCTAGTGTAGCTGAACAAAAGACATTTATTTGTAGAAACCAACTGTACATCAACAGTATTTGTTCAAATACTGTATAATACCAATGATATCATACTAAAAATTGTCTACTTTTCCTAGTTACAGGTTGGCTTCACAATTAAAAAAGCACACCTCAACTAAGTTAACAAATATTTTTGCAGACTCAAACTGGTGACTATGGTGGTTCTGTGTTGCATGACATCCTTTTGAATTCTACTTTTACAAACAGGTTTGAACCATTGTTTTCACTTAATTTTTTAATACCATGTTCTGACGTAAAGTACACGAAGAGCAGAGCTCACTTTAGTAAGTGTACTGAATTAATGCTTAGTGTGCTTGAGGCTACTAACAGCAAGATAAAGGGTGGGTCAGCATAAAAGAATGTGAACCTAAAAAAGAGGGGTGTGCAAGAAAACTGATCCTGCAGATCATTTCACAGTCAGCTCATTAAAGCAACAGACTTGGGTCTTTGAACAGCTATAGAAAGATGACCTCATTCCTGCATCAATTGTGGAAACAGGAGGAAGTTCCTCCAATGGCTCTTCATGCTGGGAGATCAAAGTGGGTCTCAAGCACCTTCCAAAGCATTTTCGCCAGCAGATCAAAGGAATCCCACTGAAACACTGACATGTTCATGCCTCCAGGACAAATATGTTGCCATTTCTACAAACAATAAAAGCTTTGAAAGTTCAGGTTGTGGGGTCGGGGAAACAGACTGGGGGCTACCCTAAAGCCAGAGTTAGTAGTGAACCTGTTCATGTTTGGGCAACCATGGGTTGGGTCCTGTATAGCTCAGTGCATAGAGAATAGTACAAACCGGTAGTTTAATTGCTGCTGGAGACGCCCAAAAATCTTTGTACAGTTACACGTCAGATCACACTATTACCAAACTTTCACCAAAGTTAGCATGCAGAGCTCTGTTTATCTCTGTGTATGGTATATTTTATCTGGTGTTGCTAAAAACGATTGCAACAGAGCTTTGCTTTAGACTGCAGTGAAACCTGCTTAATTATCTAAAAGGCTCGTGGGATCCATACATTTTTAATCAGAACCTCTGTGATGGTATGGCAGGTGGGGAGGGAGGACAGATGCAATGAGCAAGATAATTGTTGCTCCACAACTCGATAACTTTTGTGGACTCATTTGTCCATGCCAAGCCAGATTTAACACTTATCTCCACTTACCTTTTTTTTTTCTTTACCAGGACCTCGAGAGTTTTCTTTGTTAGTTTGTTTTTCTCTTGCTCCGAGAGTCTGGTGAGACAAACCCAAAAACTTTGCCTTTTTTTATGGCCTTAACTCTTTTCCATATATCTTGCAAACCTGAAGAGACTTTTCCTCCTATTTCAGCTCAGTGGTGAAAATCACTCCACACTGCAAAGGCATTATCTTTTCCTGGCAATATCTAAGTTGAGCCTCTACCTGTTTCCCACTTAGTCTCGATAACAAAACAATAGCAGGAAACAGAAATCCCTCTTGCTTCAGTGATTCAGCCAAATCCGTGCTCTGACATTTGCAAAGCCAAAGCACTGCTGACCCGAGCAATCCCACTCAATGCCAATTAGAGCCTATCTCAGCTGGTTCTCAGCCAATCAACTGGACAAAGCATGTTTCCTGGACGACACTCCAATAGGATGTGTGTGATTAGCTGAACTGCAGGTTGGTGACAGTTATCCACACACCTGCTCGTGCCATTGCATGAAATAAAGCTTGCATCTGTACGAGCAAAACGATAGTCTGGTCCCTTTAATTTGACAGAAGATTGCGACTTCTCAGTCCAGAAGGACCATATGGCAGACAATGAGGCAGGCATAAGTTTGACATAAGTTGCAAAAGCTGCTAGGGGAGAAAATACAACAGCACCATCTGCCATACTGAGGAAGGCCCAGCTATAAAAAGACTCAGTCAATTATTCATCACGTCACTTACAATAACAACCAAATGATTCTCAGGAATGGAGGTGATGAGACCAGTAATAGAAAACATTCATTACAAAGCACACTGGTATACTGAGGTTTGATTAAAATGTCTGTAACTGCTGTCTTTAACTGATTATAACTACTTATCTAAATAAATCAGTTCTACATTTATTTATTTGAGGGTAAAAATAATTACTGATATGGCCAGCTGTATGTATCATCTCAGAGTGGGTACCAGGAAAACCAGGCATATTTTATGTTACACAAATGAGAGCAGCCAGTAAGAAAACTGAAGAAACAGAAGAAAGAGTTCAGTCCCTGGCCAGCTAGACTACACACAAATCTCATTCACATATCTCCTCCATGGAACAACAGCATAAAGTGGATCAAAATAAGGCCTATCACACCATTTCTCAGATACACAACTAAAATAGAAAAGGCTGAACAGAACACATGAAGTAGAAGTCTGATTCTGATCTCATCTATTGGGGAAAATTGTAATAAGGCTGATCTATCTATGTATCTATGTGTAATTTCACAAAATTACTATTCAAACAGTATAAACACAGTGTATCTCTTGGTCTAGTTCAGTACATAAAACTGCAACCATTGGGAGGACTGCTGACAGTTGATAATCATCAACATATTGCAGAGTACTATATCGAAGTGTATTGATGGAAAGTTGACAGGAAAGGAAAGAGTGGTAGGAAAAGGTGCACAAGCATGAGAGATGACCGCAGCCTTGAGAGGATTGTCAAGAAAAGTCAATTCAAGAACTTGGCAGAGCTTCACAAGGAGTGAACTGAAGCTGGTGTCATTGCATCTAGAGCCACTACAGACAGACGTCTTTGCAACCTGAATCAGAGACAACATCAGAAGCATCTTACCTGGGCTAAGGACAAAAAGAACTGGACTGTTGCTCAGTGGTCCAAAGTTTTCTTTGCAAATGAAAGTGAATTTTGTATTTCACTTGGAAGTCAACATCCTAGAGTCTGGAGGAAGAGTGAAGAGGCACAGAATACAAGGTGTTTGAAGGTGCGTGAAGTCTCTACAGTCTGTGGAGTGCCATGTCATCTCCTGTTGTTGGTGTTGTTTGGGCCACGGTGTATTATCAAGTCAAAAGTCAATGCAGCCATCTACCAGGAAATTTTAGAGCACTTCATGCTTTCATCTGCTGACAAGCTTTATGAAGATGCCGATTTCCTTTTTGAACAGGACTTAAAACCTGCCCAAGGTGCCAAAACTGCTACCAAATGTTTTGTTAACTATGTTATTACTGTGCTTGACTGGGCAGCCAACTCGCCTGCCCTGAACCTCACAAAGAATCTAATAGTTATTGTCAAGGGGAAGATGAGAAACACTTGTTCCAAAAAATATGAAAGAGGTGAAGACCACTATCAAAGCAACCTTGGCTTCATTAACACCTCAGCAGAGCCACAAACTGATTGCCTCCATGCAACGATTCATGCAGTAATTTCTGGTAAAAGAGCCTCAATCAAACATTGATTTTATGAGTGGGCATACTTTTCGGAAGTTAGACATTTATATATTGTAAATCCATTTTTGACTGATCTTAGGAAATATTCTGATAAACTGAAGTACTGGATTTCTGATTTTCATTGAGCAATAATCATCAGAATAAAAAAAGTACTGGCGGCTGCCAGTGGTACCCCTTAACCTCCTAGTAGATGCACCTATGGTATAAATGTAAAAATCCTATGTCGCTTCGTTCTGAAGTTATCATATTCACAAGATTTTCAGAAAACTTGACCTCTGACCTTGAGGTTGAGGTCACCGAGATTCAAACTTGTCCGAGATTTTTAGTAGATGCACCTATGGTATGAATTTGAAAGTCCTAGGTGACTTCCTTCTCAAGTTATCGCATTCACAAACTTGGGTGTCCACGCCACCCGACCACCCGCCTGCCCACCTGGTGAGGTGATGACAATACCCCATCAGTCTTTCTGGCTGAGGGGTAATAAAAACCATATGACTCCTGTATCTTTTGTTTAAGGAAGAAAAAAGAACTGACTGCTATAACTAAAGAGGTTTTCCGAGGGCATCACAATTAGCTTGCAGTTGATTAAGTAAAGTTTGTTTTATTACAATTAACCAATTGAAATTATAAAGTAAGTGGGTTATTAGAAAAAATCTAATAAACATTTTGTACACGACTGCTTAGGGAAATGTGACTGACTGAGACTATTGAAATTTAAAGCATTTAAAGCACTGTCTGGAGCAGTGTTTTCAATGTGGTCTTCTGTGATAATGGGGTTTAGGCAGTGACTTGGCAGGGTGAGGGGTGACTTTGGGGGGGAGGTGGGAGCAGTTGGCCGGCACTCACAGGGACAAAACATTGTCACTCGAGAGCTTAAATGACAGTAGAAAACATTCTAGAAGTTGTACTCATTTAAATATAAACTACTGGTATATTGAGGCGAGGCATGTGTGTCTCTGTGCCAGTTGAAGTTTAGACATTATTGGAGGAATCTGTATTCTCTCCACAGAGGAAAGTTAAGTCTTTCTCGTGGGATTGCTGTCACAAGTCAATCAACAAGTGCTGGAATCTTGCCTTGGGAATGTCCTGAAGGCTCACAGCTTACTCATCTGACATTCTTGAAATCACACAATAGAGAGGAGGTACGCAAGCCCAATAAGATAGTATCCACACATCAAGATCAACCTCAGAGAAGATGCATATGTGAACTGTCAATATGCTTCAGTATGATGAGAACCCACTGGAGCCTTTCGCAACAGATGCTCATATGCTCAAACTTAGTCTAGTCCTAATACAAGTACTACACTGCTACACTTATAATTAGTGATTAAATATGAGCTTCACCACGCAAAGTTGTGCACATCAAGAATGAGTTGTTAGTAAATATTTTCACCCTGTAACTGCCAGGTGTTACTGCTGCGTAGCTAACACTTCCAAAAGACAAATCTAATGTTACCCTTCTAATTACAAAACTCATAAAGAGTGATGAGGGAAGGCCTGTTACTGCTGATAGTTGGCAGTCAAAAGAACAAAATACGATGAGCCAATCAATCCAAAGACTGATTGATTACGGTCCTAGACTGCATTGAGAGACACAGTCACTGAAGGACAACCAGAGACAGCCAAAAACTTAGTTCAAAAACGAGTTCTCACAGCAGTAACGGCTGCTGCACCCAACATCTGCAAGCAACTAATCAGAATACAAAATGAAGTGATGCAAATATGATGCTGCAAAATGCTTTTTTCCATTTCAGGATCCATAATTCATTTAGATTTAAGAAAACACACACACACACACACACACACACACACACACACACACACACACACACACAC
>VUQS01038566.1:4794-19169 GCA_015108495.1 Heterochromis multidens | reverse complement strand
TCCAAACTTTTGTTAAATGTTTTTTTTTTCCTTTTCCTCTTTAAACGGTACAAAACAAAAATCTTCCTGTTCTACTAATTTACTTACTCGCAGTAGCAGAAATTTTGAATAGGGGAGGGCAAACATACCGCTGTATACTACCAAATGTTTTGGCTGACACATTTTTGTGAAAAAAAAACCAAAACAACTGTGGTTAGGTTCATGCCATCAAGTTGATTTTTTTTAATCTGACCAAAAAATGTGACCTTCTTTACGATTAAAATTTCATGATACAGCTGGTGGAATTTCTGTGGTCCTCAACATCCTTAAATCCACTGCATACAGGTCACTACTAGTGGAACGCCTAATGATTCTGTAGCTAATCCTCTGTGGAGCCTTCAACTTCCTTCAAAGGAGCCTCCGTCAAAAGAGACAGCCCCTAAAATGTGACACAGCCATGGTGTGATGAAATCTAATGGTAAAGTACACTCAGTTTGAAACAGGTTTAGATTTTCTCCACAAGGCTTTTCAGACCTGGTGGAGAAAGCTCATAACATGCAATCAAAAGCAATCAGATGCAGAAACCCAGCATAGCAGACTCACACAGGTCTGCCATAGTGGGGTCTAATTAAAACTACGACCCCTAAGGTATTCTTTCCCACTTCTGCCGTGGATGACTGCTGGGGTGGGGTGGGGTGGTGTGGGGGGCAAACCCTGTGTGTGCAAAGACAAACAGACTTATTAAGCCAAACAAGCCTATGGTGCTGCTTGATAAATGACAAGATGGGTAAAGAAGGCATTTGATGCTGGAATAGAGGGGGAAAAGTTCTCCACCAGGCAAGCCACTCTGGGTTTATAAAACTAGCTTATTAATGTTCAAATGGCAAGGCCTGTATCTCCATTCAGATATGCTCCCTAATGGAGAAGGGAAAAAAGAGAAATCTTCACTCTCGGGGCAACACTCTGGAGAGGAAAATTCTCTTTCTAAGCCTTGGCTGGCACCACACCAGCGTTGTAATTTGAGACTTAATCACAGAAAAGGATGCAGAAGAGTGCAAACAAAATGTGCTATTTATTCTGTTGCAATTTCTTCAGTCTCTGCAAAAATGAAATGATTCCGCAATGTGGAGAAATTGGCATGTTGCCAGACATTTGTCTGCAGAATAAGAATTCAGCAAGCACAAAGCTTACTTCCCTCTATGTTCCCTGTTAGCTTTAATACTTTCTCTGCTGTGGCCCTGATTTGGCCAGCTTGACATGAACATTAGTCTTTCAAAGTTCAATCAGTCATTTCAACTACTTCCTGGTGACAGGCCGAAGAGAACAACACGGCCACAAATCAAAGGTGAGTAGAGAGCCCCTCTTGCATGAGCCGGCTGAGGAGATGTATTGCTAGAGGCTTTGAAATGCAAAGGAGGAGAGGGATGTGTTTACATGATGACATTGTGTTTATCCATCAAAAGCAGACTGTAGAGAGAGAGGTGGTGTCGTTGCACTATTTGGAGATGGCGGATGACTGAGCACTCTGCATAGCCTGGGTGGCACACTAATCTAACAGCGAGGTCCCGCTGGTGATGCAGGGCAATGCTCGTATTTGGTGCCACATCTTTTTCAACTCTGCCTTTCCCTATTCTTCCACAAACAAAGCACAATTCAGAAGAACAGCTCTTGCTCTTTCTTTTGTGATGAGCACATGGATGCTGAATAATCTCTTGTGCACTACTTGCTAACAAAATACTTTTTTTTTTCTTTTTCATTTGGTATTCTTCATTCATGGAAAAGAAATGGAGGTGAGGTCAGTTATGAATATAATTCCAGACTTTACAGACTATACAACAATTAAGTATCGCTTACACACATTATTATTTTTGCATAACTCTTCCTACTAAAAGGGACACAAATGCAATTACTGAAGAGACCACAAAGTTCTTTCTTTTTGCCCATAAACTAGTGCTACCTGCAGTTATCTTGTATGCTATTTTTATCGACCTACGCGCACAAGAAAATAACTTGTGAATTGGGACTTTGGGGTCTCTTTAAATTATGAGTCACCCTACTGAAAGAATTAACTTTCAGTTCATGTGCAATCCACCTTAAAGCGGAGTATGTCGCCACACAACTTTTAAGATAGGCAGATATAAGGTGAGAGAAAGTGAAATAGAGAATCTTTCTCCTGTCATTTCTATAGCCTATAAACCCCTCCACGTGACTCTGAAGATTATGAAAAGGCCGCCGAAATATCAGGGGGTTTACTCTCTAATAACAAACATCACAGTGCCGAGATAGATATCATACCAGGTGGCGAAAAATATGCAAATATCGACCACATGCTCTAAACTTGAACTCCGGGTGGGTCCTAGCTCATATTAGTCATGACTCGCTGGCAGAATGCGCAGCCTGAATACTAAAGCATGGCTTGGACAGATGAAGAGGAATATGAAAAAACACTGAACTATGACGGTGATCTTACCAATGATACCCAGTATAAAGTGGCATATGATGATGAAAATATTGATTGCCTTGTGTTGCAGATAGTCGTACTGTCTTTACAGTTTATGTTATTCAGATATTTTCTGGTAGCTGGCAGCAGACCTTTAGATTTTAGGAATAACTCATAAGTCTGCTGTTTGTTACCTTATTTGCTCTGGGGTTTTGACAACAAGCAAATGGGAAACATAAATCAACTTCCAGGATAGAGCATGATTATGAATGAGAAAACATACTAAAGTGAGCAAACAGAGTTTTGTCACTGTCAGCAGCACTTTCTCTGAGAGTGGAGTGCCCTATATTCATCTGTTCAAGCAACTTAAATAGCAGATCGGACAGGTGGGGAACATTTTGAAGCTTTTACTGACAAGCTATGCTACAAGATGTGTTCTTATGTTTGTTTCTTACTACCTGCTGTGCAATAGCCTTCTGTGGAGGTGCTGCTGACCTAAAAGCTTATCAAGGTGAAAATTTGTTTGCTGGTACAGAGCCCCTTAGCTCAGCAGAGTGAATCCATAAAAGAGATGTAGGAACCTCACCAAGAGATTATGGTCTGCTTCCTTGTTTTCATCTTGTGATAGATCTAATGTTCATGGTGAATCTGTCTTTTTTACTTTTGGTTTCTTTTTTTTTTATTATAGTTTACAGTTTACAAATAAGTCAAAGTGTGGTGATAAGTTGGCAAGGAGGATGTCAAGTGATCTGAATCCTAACTTTCCTGTGTAACATGTAAATAAAGGCAGCATGCAAAGATTGGCAAACCATTTAATCCCTATTCAGTATTTAACTGAAAATAATAAAGAGAAATGTTGAAAGTGAAAAAATTGTATACATTTGTTAATATATAAAATCTCATTGGAGCATGTGTTGCACACATACAACACATGCTCCTACTCATATAAAAAGTTTGGGGAGGATCATCACTCTGTTACATCAAGTCTTCTTTTAACAACAGGGACCAATTGCTTTCGTTTTAAAAGTGAAATGCTTTCCCATAATTGCAAGAGTTAAAGAGGTAAAAGTGAGATGGTTTGGACACGTGAAGAGGGACAGTGGATATACTCGATAAAGGATGTTGAATATGGAGCTGCCAAGTAAGAGGAAAAGAGGAAGACCACAGAAAATGTATTTTAGTATCTTATTCAGTCTTTATTCACAAATTCTTCTTTTGACCTTAAGTCATGGAATAAACACTAATTAGTGGACCTCTCTGGTGTTCGCCATTTTAACGACATCAACAAAAAGCCATGAGATTGTTTAGTGAAATGATCTCTGCTAAAAAACTCAAGAGTCCTGACATATTAAGTGTTTTCTTAAACAGTCACAGAGCCTTAAGTTACCTTCACCTTAAGACTGTAGATGAAGTAGGCCTTTATTTCTAAATCTCTCTGTCTGATTACTGTAATTGGTCATATTTAAGTAAAAACTATTCTTTTGATCCACATCCATTTGACTTTAGTTTTATATAAGAAATCTGCATGCACTTATTTTAAAGTCGTATACAAATAAAATTATTATTAACACTTTTACAAAACAGTACTGTTTGGCCTGTTCATGCTGTTGGCAAACTTAAAGGCCAAAAAAAAAGAAAGAAAAAAATAGAGGTGACAGGTGTTCATATTCTAAAAATGGATCATTTCAAGATTAAAGAGATTCAAGATTGAAGAGGTTTATTGTCACTCCAAGACATGAGGTTAGATAAGAGGGGACAAAACTAGGTAATGAGGTTATGGTTAAACAGCAATATAACAAGCTAAACAACAAACAAAATCAATACTAAAATGTAAAAATACAATCAAAATTTAGAAAAAACAAAGAACTAGCAAGGATATAAAAACAATAAGGCAAGGATAATAAATAAGATGAGAATGCAATTTAAAGTGCAATGGTTAATAGAGCGCAAAAGACTCTTCATAGATATCAGTATAAATAGAAACATTCAGAGTTATTGCGCATAAGAAAGAATCTATTATGTGTAACCTGTAATTGCACATTATCAGTCCCAGTGGGTACCCACAAAAAAACCCCAAACCATGTTATAATATATCGTGTGCAATTCAGCTTTTGTGGATATAAATGTCATGAAATTACAACAGTAGGATGCTTTTAAAGGGTGTTGTAGGTCCATAAAGGCAGAAAACTGGTCATTGTAGCCTGATGGCATCATAATACATCATGCAAACTAACAAAATAAAAAATAATACAATGTTTTTATAAGGTGTTACATGTGCATAAATGCTAAAAACAGGTCATTTTAGCCTTTTGTTCTGTGGTTGCTAGGCAAATGATAATGTCATAATATCTGAAATGTATGAGTGAAACTTCTGGGGCCTAAGATGTACCTGTGTGCCAAGTTTGGTTGCTCACCTCCTGATCGTATAGGAGGAGTTGGTGGCCAAAGTCACAAACACACAGACAGAGAGAAATTTTGTGTATTATGGTAAGATTCCCCCTCTTAAAAACGATTTAACTGCATAAGGACTTCTGACTGACAACAATACAAAAAAAAAGATTTCCAAAGACACACATGAATACATTAATAGACTGCATCATATAATCAGACTACAAGTATTCCAATGTACTCCTGTCATGTAT
This sequence comes from Heterochromis multidens, assembly GCA_015108495.1. Taxonomy (NCBI): domain Eukaryota; kingdom Metazoa; phylum Chordata; class Actinopteri; order Cichliformes; family Cichlidae; genus Heterochromis; species Heterochromis multidens. The sequence goes on along the minus strand of VUQS01038566.1, from coordinate 14,108 downwards.
TCAACACTATAAATTTGTTATATTTCACAGTCGTAGGAATATATAAGAATGCTTTACATTTGGAATGAAGGCTCTCGTTTTAAGCTTATATTTAACATAAAGGAATCCAGATGGTCGAAGCGCAATCTTGGCATGAGAACCACGGAGGTTGATATGTGCAAACAACTAGAGTTACATCTTAAGATTTCTGAGAAGTGCAATCAGTATCTTTCACTATGCTACCTCATACTGCCATCTGAGCCACTCACCAAACAAATGCACTGGCAGCCGGAAGAAAATCATCTACCACTGGATGTTTTTTCTGGTCTATCATAAATTACGTGACCACAGAATGCAAAAATGTCTCATGATAAGTGGATAGCCTAAAGTAAAAACATCACATTAAATTCCACTGCTGCTGCATAGATGACGCATGCAATGTACTGACACACACACTTTCACACAAAGATAAATTGATAATATGTAATGACATGCTTGTTAAGGTACTCCTTCCTTCAAAAGGAACTTCCCCCTAGAGGATTAAGTGCAGCATGTAAATACACTGACATGCTTCCGGCTGTACTGTGAGGAAAAGTAGGCTAACTCTTCTGTTCTCTCACTGACAATTTAGTCTAACATCTATGTGTGAGAGGAGTATGCATGACATTAGGGCTGCAGGCCCTGTTAATTTGACATATTACGACAAGTTAATTAAGGTCCATCTTTACTAAGTGATATTTGCAACACTGCAAAAATATCAAACAACTGCTTAGTTGTCAGCTGAATGTCAGAGAACAGAGGCATTCAAAGAAAAGCCTCAGATAAAATTTGATATCCCATATTAGTAAGTAATTTTCTGTATGCTTAAACTCAGACACACACAGTTAGTATATATATTTATTATATGGACTGTTCTAGTTAAACAGCAGCTTAAACACATAACCCTAACAGCTGGGTTGTGTATTCCTGACATTTATTTTTAACTGCAAGCATCCCAACACTAATTAGGTGTCAAGTAAATGTATTTAATCAGCTCCAATAAGGGCTAATGTGTTTTGTTTTGGCAACATCTTAACTTTGCCTGAAGCAAAAGGTCATTTTAAAATCCATGTCTTCTCATAAACATTACTAAAAAGTGGACACGAGATGAGAGGCATCCATCCAAATGGTACATTTGAAAAAGAGATATAATCTTGACTTGCTAGTCCAATTTAAAACAGCGGGGCACTGAATAAAAATATGTCCAAATCTGCACCAATTTTAAAGACAAATTGCAGACTTCAGGTTATATACACACAGCAAGACTTGTCATAGGTAGGTTTCAAGAAACAGTGACACAGGCAGCCTTTCCTAGTTACCATAAAAATTATATATTCACAGAGTTCATTTCGGGTTGTTTGGGGTGAAACAAAGAATTTGCCTTGAAATGCAGTGACACTTTGATGTTATATTATACTATAATGCTTTTTTGAAATTGCATTTGTAAATGTGTGAGTCATATTATATATTTAAGAACAAAACATTTAGACAGAAGAAATAGTGCTTGGTACTTTTTTTGGTTTACAACTGCATCTCAGTTGTCATTAAGATAAAGTAATAAGTATTTTTTGTATTAAAGATGTTTTGTAGACAGTTTTGCTAGTTTAAATTGAGATTTAAAATGCCTAGTGGTACAGAGCCACACCTTTGCTGCATCATGAGGTCATCCCTGCAGCTCAGAACTCTTTCAATGAGGCCTTATTATTAAGATGACCCTGATCTCAATGCTTAGTAGATGAGTGAGTCAGCACACAGTTTGACCTCCTTGATGCCTTATGATTATCTGTGACTGTGAATATCAAAGAAGTGAAACACAGCATGCCACTCTTTCAAGCCATGAGCCCCCTTATGAAATTATCCACTCAGATTTTACTGTGGTACTTCTCCCAATTTCAAACTTACATGGAAGCAGTGAGGCTCTTGGATCATGCTCATGATATGTCTCATAATGTGTTTTTGAAGATGAACCTTTGACTCAGAGGAATCCCTCATGTCACCATCTTGCCATAACTGATTAAAATTCAGATGTGTGTAGTTTTTATAAAAATCCCTACATCTCATTTATGTGTCTAAAGATTATATTGTTTGTGGTTTACTCATTCAGGCCAAATAATGCTAGATCTGTCGCCCACATTAACATTGAATTTGGTATCTTTACACTAGGTCTGCAGAGGACCATTCAGGCATATTTAATTCAACCTTTGTTAAATACTTCAAAGTGCAATCAAGAAATTATGGGAAATGGCACATAAAGATCAAAATCCTTACCCAAGTTAAATTTGGCCAATTTCTCCTTCAAGATTATCTTCTTGTGCACCTCCCTACCACTTTCAGCACAGCTGCTATACATACTGAAGACCACTTCACTGAAGTCCCATATTGTCTCTTTGCATTTGTGCTTCTGTGATGAATGCTGGATCTCCTCTAGTGCATGAAAACAGTGATCCTTCAACATGATTTTCATTCTGGGGAAGGTGATGAAGAAATTCCTGTTTTTTTTTAATTAGCTAAGTGCAGGCACACAGTGTCACAATGGCATGCTCCACTGATCATTTCCAATAAATGGTGTCCCTGAGATGTGTTGACAGTCTGATCCTGAGAGCAAATCTATGGTGCACAACTTTTGCGAATGAATAAATGTGCTCCTCATCTGATGCACTGCGCTTGGGCTTGGAAACTGTGGATTCCACATACAATTGGGGTCAATTTGAAACAGAAGTTGAAATTTGTTGATTGTATACTTTTGAGGACCATGGTAAAATCGAAGGGCGTGCAATACATCTGGTCATAATGCAACTTCCAGGGAGCAAAAAGACTCTTAAGGTGCACAACAAGATAAGCTTGAAGGAAAGATTAGCTAAATTTAAATCAGGGATGGTTCCTTCAACTTTCTGACCACATCTCATCAGGTAAAATCTTCCATTTAACAAAACCTGTATTCCATGACAATGTATGGTGGAGATACCTTATATTGGCTGGATCTGTAGAGAATTTCGGGGATATACATAATCCGCCAATGATGAGCCAGTTTTATTTTGGACAACATGAGATATACTGCATTTCTAACACTACCCTTAGGCTAAAATTTACACAAAAATACACTGTACCTTGTAATTTTTGGGCAGACTGCTATGATGACAAGACAAAGGTAATTAGCACTCAAACAGGTTCCAGAGTTGTATAAATACATTGACTTCATATCCCTTTATTAAAAAAAAGACTGTACAGAAGTGAATGTACAGACATGATCCAAAAACTCATAAAATAAACCATCATGAATTCAAAGGTTACTACATTATTGGAGATGTTGAAAGAAAAGAACTTTGATGGATGTGGCATTTTTCAATTGCACACACCTATGGTGAGCATGCCATCTGGGTAATCAGCAGTCAGCATGACCTCCCAACACCCACACATCTGACCATCATCACACAGCATAGATCTGCCAGCCCACCCACCCACACAAGCACATTCTTGTACTGCGATCATGAAGAGGACCTTTCAGTGTCTGTGTTCAGACAGCCCTTAACCCCAATATAATGTTGAATCACAATTCAAATTACCACATCTTGTAGTTCTGGTATGTCTTTACCAGGTGCAGTAGTGTAGCCAGTATTGTATTTCCCTTGTGAGTTGGAGTGTGTGTACTTGGGATCACAATGAAGGCTAAATTTGAAGAAGTGAATGATCCACTCTGTAAGTGCTGAATATTGATGTAATAATCTAAGAATATACAGTAGTAATTGCAGAGTACTCATGAGGGAAAACAGCAACATGTTTCAAGGCATCACAGCTTGTGTGATCCCATAACATGAAGCCCATGGCACATTAAACATGTTTTCTTTCATGACCAAAGGCTAGAATTCTCTTAAATCATAGATCAAAACTTAACACACTCACGTGGCAATAAAAACAGCAGCACATATAAATGTCATTTGCAATTATTTCCGTCACAGGCAACTGTAGCAATCCTCTTGTGTCCTGCAGGACCTGACAAAAGCTGAGCCTGTCTGGGTGATAAGAGAAGATGGGACTAAAAGCCATTTTTTGAAGAACTTAAATGATTCACTGCAGTGGAGAGAGATGAAAAATGGCAGCTGGAGGTGTGGATGAATACTTGGCCCTTTTGTTGCCTGCTGTGACTAAGCAGAAGCAGTCCTGACATGATAATGACATAGCATGGCCAAGGGCTTTGGCTGGCCAAATTCTAAGTATGGAATGCCACAATCTGTAAGAACAGGGTGAGTGAAAGAATGGCAGTTTTGTTTTAAGGATAAAAAGTCAGTGTTCTCCACTTGAGGGTCCAAAATTGTCTTAAAGTAGAGGGTTTGGAAAAGAGCCAGATTAGACTGACTGGGATTTTAAAGATGAAGTATTCCGTCAATCACGTGCAAGTGAGATTGATCGGAAACCCAGAGCTGCTACCAGCAAAAATTTAAGTCGGTCACAAGGATGGATACGTTTTAAACTTTACAGTAGATGTCACAGAATGAGGTGACGGAAGCTTATTTAACAAAATTCAGGAGTCACACATTAACATACATACAATGCCTATAAAAAGTATTCAATATAATTTGGCTTTTTTTGACAAGAATTTGCTAAATAAAAAAAAAAAGCCTCTTTTATGTCAAAGTCAATTAATTAAAAATATATATTGCAAAGTAAGTGACTGCATAAATATTCACCCCCTTTAAAGTGACTGACCTAATTCAACAGAAGTCCAGCTAGTTGATTCCAGCAGGGTCATAATTAGTGAAATGGAGATCACCTGAGTGCAGTTGATGTGTGCCAAGTGATTATAGTATAAAAACACCTGCGTCTGGGAGGTCCAGTCTCTGGTTCATCAATATTCCTGCTTAATTGCAACATGAATACAAAAGAACACTCCAAGCAACTCAGAAAACAGATCATTGAAAAGTATAAGTCATGAGATGGCTACAAAAAGATTTCCAACTCACTGGACATCCCACGGAGTTCAGTAAAATCCATCATTAAGAAATGGAAGGAGTATGGCACTTGTCTAAATTTACTAGAGCTGGCCATCCTCACAAACTAAGTGACCGGGCAAGAAGAAGAGTGGTGAGGGAGGCCACCAAGACACCTATGACCACTCTGAAGGAGTTAAAAGCTTCAGTGGCTCAGATGGGAGAGACTGTACATATAACAACTTTTGCCTGGGTCTATATATATATGTATATATAGTATTATTATTATTATTAATTGACATTTTTTGTAAAACTCTGTTTTCACTTTGACATGAAAGCAGCTTTTTTCTTTTTTTTTTTTTAGCAAATTCTTGTCAAAAAAGCGAAATTATATTGACCATGATTTCATTTATTAAAGCAATAAAAGGGTGAAACATCCAAGGGGGGTGAATACTTTTTATAGGCATTGTAACAATTAAATTTTGGATTTGGATGCTTTGAAATTAAAACTTAAAACCAACTTTACCATAACAGAAGTTTAGGAAGTAAATAAAATCAGTTACGTAGAGTTAGGGATGCTATTTTTTTTTTCATTTTTGTGGTTTAGTTGAGGCTCTCATTGAAAATTGAAACATAATTGAATAGTTGAAAGATAATCTTTGAACTAAAACAAGACAGCTTACCAGGCTGACTGATAAGCTCTAATTTCCAACACCATGGAACTGGATTCCACTGCCTTGATTCTCATTGTGCCAGGTTTAAAACACTTTCTGCACAAAATAGAGTGTACATCGCAAACATTGGCTCGTACTGGTTTCAGCTATGCTTAAAAATCTTGGTCAAATAGCCAATTTTTGCTTAATTTGTGTCTCCCTGTGTTGTTGCTGGCTATTAGACATTGCATCTGCTTTGGGCATCTGCTATCCTTATATGTGGGACTTTTTTTTTTAATTAGATGTTACTGATTGTTTTGAGATTGTTTGATTTTGATTTAAAATTGCAATGTCAAAAACAAGACTTAAAACAATTCTGCTTACCATGACTTAGCATTTACAGACTTCTGATTTTAATATTAATTAAGAACTTATTTTTAGTTTAAAGATTTCAGACCAAAAAAATTTCTGACATATCTTTCTATAATACACAAAATCTCTGTTTGTATGTTTGTATCTTTGTCCGCCAACTCCTCATACACACTCAGGAAATGAGGAACCAAACTTGGTACACAGGTACATCTGAGGCCTTTGAAGGTTCTGATCTGTATCAGATATTAGGGGATCATTTACCTAGCAAGAGGTTAAAATGACCTCTTTTTAGCATTTATTCTCGTATAACACCTTATAAAAAATGGCATCTTTTAAAGTTCACAACATCAGTATGTAATTTATGTCCACAAAAGTTCAATTATGCGTGATATATTGTATCATGTCTATCATTATAGTATATCATGTATTATAGCATGATACCATACCATTTTTTGTATTTGTATTTGATAAAAACATTGTATCATCAAAAAACATAGTGGCAATCCTTATTAGATAAAAGAAACTGACATATAAATAAATTAGTAAATAAACCTTTTTTTTTAAATTTACTGAATATTTTGATGTGATTCAGCTTTAAATCCCTCGTATTTGTCACTGAAATATTATGGCTAATTGAGTCATTATATCAAAAGGGAGATTCTATTGTTTGGCTCCTTGCCCTTTGATACCCTAATTTAATTTTACATACACAGTGGATTATGCTGGATTACACTGTAGGTAACCCAATAATACAGCATTTATACATCATTTTGCAGAATTTTATTAATAAAAACAATCATTAATCCCCTGTTATCTCCTTCTTCTTTTCAATTTTTTAAATCATAAAAATGTTGAAACATTTAAACTGAATGCTTAAAATCGAAAATGCACCTGGGTAAAAGGTAAAATACAAAACAAGAAAAAAGGCAGGCTGAAAAGCAATTGCCACCTTCAGCCAGAAAGATCTACTGTGTGCATTCATGGTGCCACTGGTTTGCATTTTATATGTAAATCCTCAACAGGAAATTACAAGAAAGCCCTCCTATCTCACTCTCATAACAACATCATGGGGTGAGCAGGTGCGTTCTTCACGTGTAAAGTGTTTGATTACAATCATTTTTAAAAAGTCACATAGGACTTTGACTTTGCGAGTATTGGTGTGAGATGGATCACACTGCACTGATCAGTGAGGAGGTGAAATCAGGCTTTAAGTCTTATCTACCTTCGACAACCAGCCAACAGCAGATACCACATTGCAGGATTTTATAGGCAGCAAGACCTCAAAGGAGTTGGGCTGAATACCATTGATCTGTGAATGAAAGAGCAACTCATTTTGGCAACCATAATGACCTGGGGTTCCCTTCAGTAGCACAGAACAAAACTGATGTCTTTCATCATTAAAGTGTACTGGAGATTTGGATTCAACTAAAATGTGGCGATATGCCAGGCAAGAAATCTGCATGTTATCTTGAAAACTCCCTGAGACAAAACATAGCATACAACGAGTGCAAGCGCAGAGAAATAAGACTTGCTTTCTCTTTGAAACAGGTCAATTCTTTCCTTGAGCACTGAAACCAGAAAATTATCTTTCGCTGGCACAGTGATATGTGCAATGGTCGAAGGGTCATCACTGTTTTCTTTGTAAGCTTTGAAAGATATGCGAGACAACGAATCATCAGATGATTCTGAGATAAGAGATAACTCCCTTGTGCAGCAAAAAGACAATAGATAGCATTGTTTTTCCACCTTTGGTCATAATCCAGCAGTGTTGGCTCATCTCATGAGATGCCCTCTATGCTTTCTAGATATAGCACTGCTGAAAAGAAGAGAAGTGCACAGCAGTTACATAAACTTTGAGGAGAAAATGTTTAAAAATGTAAATGTTTTACATCTCTATATTCTTTCTGATGTTGTAATAAAGTTGCTACAAAGATTACATCATAATTTTCCTTCCTAAGGCACCAAGTTAATTTGGTCTCATTAGTGAGAATATGATAAAGATGCCATAAGACTTACAAAAGAATCACTCACTGATGGTATCATATGATGGATTGGAATGTTTTATATTTTAATGTTTACCTAATACTAATCACACAGATCAGCCACAACATTAAAACCACAGGCCACGTGAATAAAAATAATTCACTTATTAGAATGCAATGTTCTGCTGGGAAACCATGGGTATTGCATTCATGTGGATGTTACTGTGGCACGTACCACTCCAGAGGCTGCTTGTCCATGGACCAACTGGTCAGAGCAGTTTCAAAGACACCAGGGCAATATTAAGCAAGTGGTTTAAACGTGGCTGAGTGGTACATGTTTGTTGTGTGTGTTTCCTCAAAATAAATGCAGAATGTTTTAGCCAGCTGGGCACAGATTATTAAGAATTAATGTTGATGAGTGCCTGTGTCCCAAAACTACTTTGGAAGTTACTTTAGTGAATTGGGCCTGCTGATGCAGCAAATCAACCCTGACAAATGAATCTCTTATGTCTCTTCTTTCATCAGTGTGGCCATTTTAATTTGGTATAAGACCGGGTGATATTAGATTAACTCTGATGTCCAAAACAGTTTACATTTTTAATGTAACCACATAAATCATGGTTCACTTTTTACTCTGCAGTTTCTGGTAATAGACAACAGCAAAATGTGTTATATAGAGTAGAGGCTACTGAGACTCGGTAGGCTCAGATTTTGCTTTTCACTATAGCAATTACAGTCATCCATAAAAATAAAGAGTCAGGAACTATTATATCAAACCACATAAAACAAATTGTGAGAAATTTTTTTTCTAAAACTGAAAAAAAGACTGGCACTCAGTCCTCGAATGATTGTTTTCTCTTGGTGCCCAGGCTATAAAAGAATACTGGGCAACACATGCAACATGTGCATAAAGCTTTATGATTGCCATCAATAAAAGTAACAATTTCTACTCAAGGTTTCCTGTAGATGCACTGAGAAAACATATAGGGCCATATGTTTGTTTTGCTGCAAATCATAGAAGTTGTGATTTGTCTGTTTGCGTATGGTGGAGATGGAAGATAAAATGGCTGTTGGCGCAATGACTTTAGAGAGTTGTACAACTGTGGCTCATCTGTATAATGAATTGCTGTACAATGTTTTTCCATCTCCTCAGTCTTCAGACTCAAGAATCCATTATTTGAATTGTATTTTCTGGTAGATATTTCATCCTCTCATTGGTACTTGAAGCAGTGTACCTATAGTACACAGATACCACACAATTTTCTCAGGCATGGCTATTTTCACTGGCACTCCAGTTTTTTTTCCCTTTCTTTCTTTCTTTCTTTCTTTCTTTCTTTTTTTTTTTTTTTTTTTTCATGTTCTCC
>VUQS01038564.1:32641-50841 GCA_015108495.1 Heterochromis multidens | reverse complement strand
CCCCCAACTATAAATATGAAGTTTAGCTACAGAGACTGACAGCCAGTACTTTCTTTTGATAAGCTGTTTTAACCAGGATGTTAAAGGTTTTACAGTCATGAGTACTGTACATGGTGCAGCAGGCGGTGCTCTGCAAGCTTTAAAAGGTGGAGAGTTATTACCCAGCCAATCACATTAACTAGAGAGTAATAAAAAGAGGCTAGAGTCCACAGTACTAAGTCAATCATAAAATCAAATGGATTCCCTGTACAGCTTTACTGGAACCGGATGAGTCAGACTCATCGAGTACAACGTCAAGATCTGGAACATTATTTGTTATCATCAGATATATTTTAGAGATCTTTATTTGTATAATAAAACTAATCAATCATTATCCTATCATTAACACAAAAAAACAAAAAAAACCAAAACAAGGCTCGGATAGCATGCTATCAACAACAAAAAGTCTACACTTTGTCACAGACTAAGCAAATTAGGACGGATGACAAATTAAAGGAAAAACATGAACCCTTGATCACCACAGTGATTCTGGCATCTCCTTGACACTTTAAACCCTAAAGGGATGTTTTACTGCATAAAAATACAATGCTATGCTGAGTGATCACTTTTAGTCAATGATTAAACATTTCTGTCCTGATACAAGTGATCTCTTCCAGGATACCAATGCCTCCATCTCGGGGTCACTGATTGGTTTGGTCATTATGAAAACAGTTTGAATCATATGCTATGGCCACCAAAGTCATGCCATATGATCTCAAGTGAACACCTATGGCACATTTTGAGCTTGCATCTAAGACGGCACTCTCCACCAGCATCATCAAAATACAAAATGACATAAAATTTCAGAGGAGTGGTGCTTCATCCCTCCAGGAGAGTTTTAGAGATTTGAAAAATCCAGAAGGTGTTCTGGTAGCTCAACACCTTACTAAAGACAACCTTTGGATTTTTTTTTTCCTTTATTTGTCACCCATCTGTACCTTGTCATTACTGGTGTGAACAATGCAATTTGCATTTTCAACTCATGCATGCAATGACTGGAGCTTAGAGTGGCAAGGTGTGAAGAATTAATTGAAGCCAAAAACGATGCTTTGTTTCACAGCTGGAGCTGAAGAGTCTCCCTCGTTAATGGTACGTGCCTGTTAATTTACTACAAAGGCATTTGTTTTTTTGTTATTGTTTTTTTTTTTTAACTTTACTGACTGATAAAGACTTTGGGGGGAGGTGGGCGTCACTGCCAACCAGTCAGACTGTAGACAGGAACAGGAAGTTGCTTACAGTTGGAAACAACAAGAGTGACCTCACAGATGAACTTGAATGACAGGACTGGTTTGGGTGGTCACCCAAGTTGCTTTATTGGTAGGTGGGTGTGGTGACTGTTGTGTTTTAATGTTGTTGCTGATAACCTCACCTGGTTTTTGGTCTGCTGTTGTGCTTTGTCTCTGCTGCTGGGCTGCAGGGGCGTGTCACTGGGGATAGGGCCTATCGGTGTGGGCTGTAAGGCAAACAAACAAAAACCCCAACAAAACAACCTTAGTGACAAAATAAAAAACAAATAAAAAAAACTAAGTCTGTATTCCCAAAAAAATAATATTTATGCGCTCACGATGAGGGATGCTTTTGGTAATTGGGTTTGCAAAAATAATTAGTTTTGCTTTAATGAGAAATAATTACAGTGAGAGCAATAATGCAACGACAGCCATGGCTTGATGATCCCAGCAGAGGATTTTAGTAGAGGTCAGGTGGATTTAGTGAAAGGCACTCACAAGTGATTTGCCGACCCAGTCATATTCATAGTCGAAGACATAGCCGTTCCTGTCAAACAGATCGGTGAAGAGCTTCCTCAAGTAATCATAATCAGGCTTCTCAAAAAAGTCCAGCCTCCTCACATAGCGCAGGTAGGTGGCCATCTCTTCTGTAACAAAATACATTATACTGTGAAATGTGCACCAATTTAACTGAAAATAAATACATGAAAAAAAATGGAAAATAGTAGGGTTAGGGTTCTACTGACCAGGGAAACTTTCACAAAGCACTTCAATCGGCGTTGCTCGTTTGGTGTCTCCAATTTTCTGATACCTCTCCTTCAAGGTGTCGGCCTGGAGGGGAAACAAGTTTAAATGCAAACTGTACTACACTGTTCTATATATTATACTATAATCTAAATTTGAGCACATACGTTGCTGCGTGAGGTGTTCATGAAAAGGTGAAATATTTAAAACAGTTTTACACTGGTCACAGACAGATGCAAATACTCCTGTTAATCTTTCTCAAGCCATTATATCAATATGTGCAGCACTGGAGCCCTGTATTGGTGCAACACAGCAGCATGGCTCTTTAGACTTAGAAAAGTTCGATCACTTTTGCCACATGACATGTGACATGTACAGCTGTCAATATCAGCACTTTGTAACCTCATCTCAACTGTGGATATTTGTTGAATGAGGGGGTGGTGTCACAGAAATCTAGGGCAACCTGGCACTGACCTTATCACTGGCACATAAAAGTGAAATGCTTCCCAGCTATTTATCTTCTGCTCTACACCAACCAATTCATATGGACCTTGCAGGGTTGTATAGTTTTACACTTCATACAGGTGTGAGCACAACTCCATGTAAGTTCCTTAACTGCCAATATACTGATCAATAAGCTTCACCGGATTTTCAGGCTCACTCTCCTGTTGCGTGTTTGTTTTGGCCGGAGCCATCCGACATCCCCCACATTTATACATCCCTCACATTCATCTACCAAGAGCTTCCACCCACATAGCAAATGTTCAGATGAGGTGTCTTGTCTTCTAGTCTGTTCTATGTACACCTTTGATACTGATGCCTTCAAAAAGCAACCACAGCAACTCTGCAGCCTGCTGAAACCGGCCCTTCAGACACCTGCGACTGTGGCTGTGTTTTTTAGTCATTTAAGCTTCTTCTCTCAGCTGTTAAGAAGCAAAGCAAGTGCAGAAGCTGGTTTCCTGTTGCATCTGACTGTTTGTGCAGAAAAAGTGTGTAAATTAAACAGAAAAGTAAAGAGATAACATTTTAATATCCAACTCTGCTGATTTAACTATTTCTCAATTTTTCAGTTTCACCCACTAAAAGAGACATCAATAGGAAGACTATGAATGTCGCCAGCCTGAGAGGATGCTAAAGTTGAGTGGGTGTCAAGTATCAAAAAGGAAACCTCTGTGCCATGCATTGAGTGGATTACAAGAGTTTGGTTTATATCAGCATGAGCAAACATGTGTATGATATCAAGCAAATCACTACTGTACCTTTAGGCCTTGCCAGGGAAGGCTGCCTCGAAGGAAGTACATGAACATGTGACCCAGCGCCTCTAAATCATCCCTTCTGCTTTGTTCTGGAAGTACAAGATCAGGATGATAATTAGGTTAGCTGTGAGAAACAAATTCGTTTTATAACCAGCTGGCAAGACTAACATTGGCTTCAAAGAAATACAGCACAATTCCACTGTTCTAGTCTTAAAAACATCTTACTGGGCCTTAAAACGAGGATGGCCAATCGTGCATCATGAAGAACCAGCAGACTCAGGTTTTCACTCCAACTACTGATTAAGGCAACAAACTAATCAATGTTCAAGTTCAACATACCGAAGAAATCTTTTCCTTATCAGGCTTCACGTACACTAACAATGGCAATCAGGCTAAGCGGTAAAAATGAAGGTGGTTATCAACTGGATGACCAGTCAGTCAGTCCAGGATTTACCAATTTAGCTATTAGCACATTCATATAAAAGAGGCATTGCTGGCGGCATATGACCAATCACAAACAAGGACAGGTCTGATAGCAGCAGAGTGGCAGATTTTACAAACCATAAGCAAAATACAATATTAGAAAAATATTAAGAGGTTAATAACTTTCTACAGGCTAAAAGCAAACCATTTGTTGCATCGAAAGACACAGTATATGAGTGTGTGTGACTGGAAAAGCATTGTATTAATGTGTGGATTTGACTTGCAGTGTAAATTGCTTTGAGTGGTCAGTAAGACTGAAACAGCGCTGTATAAATAAAGTCTAGTAAAGAAAGGGGCAATTCCGCACCACTTTAAACTGGCTTATTCACTCTGATTGTCTTCCACTTGTCACATGAATCTTCTGTTCTTAATGACTTTACACATTGTAAATTTGTTTTATTGACTTGATAGGCATTTTTGTTTATTCTTATTGTTTGTAACTCTTCTGTGCAAGTTAAAAATGGAGATAAAAGAAGTAAACTACCTTTGTAACACTGAAAACCCGGGGTTAAACCTAAAGTTACCTCGCTAAGGCCCTGCTGCTTTGTAGTACATGCCTCTAAGGTTATTGGTTAGACTTAAAATGTGCAGACTGTCAGCAACAGAATAAAGAAGAGATGCTTCAAAAATAACCCAGAAATGAAACTAGACATCAGAGAAATGTGATTCATTTAACAAGCCTAAATTATCCCTGGTTATCTCATGCATCACCAACAGGTAGGTAACACCCAGTGATTAAACAGATAACGGTATGTAAAAATCAAATTAATGCCATTTGTTTGCAATGCTGTGTACATGTTGTATTTGTGAGCAAACCAGTTGGGACATTCCCATTAAGCTGAATATACATGCAAATGAAGTTTGTATATGCAAAATTATAAGGACTTCTTTACCCTTTCCCAGGTGTGTGTTAATGCTCATGTAGCGTGCCGTCCCAGTCAGACTCTTGTGCTCCCGATAGGGGATGTGTTTTTTGGTCTCGGGGTCTATGTATTCTTTGGCCAGACCAAAGTCAATGATGTGGATGGTGTGCTGCCTCTTGCTTCCTGGCCGCCCAACAAGAAAGTTTTCAGGCTTCACATCTCTGTAGATCAGACTCTTGGTGTGGACATACTCCATCCGCGTTATCTAGAGGAGCAATCGGGGAATCAGTGTTAGTATCTGAAGTTTTAATGGCTCATCAAGCTGAACAGCTTTCAAACATGAAAACGCAAAGCATTTTGTGTACAGGGGGATAAAAAGAAAGACTACCCAGTAAGATGTTACCTGAAGCCAAAACAGACATTTATAGGTTTATAACATAAGATGATCCTAATCCTAAGCACATGTATCTTTACTTTCTCTTTTTTACTCAAATTAAAAAATTAAGTGTTACATTCACAGGTTTCTCTCATACGCTCATGTTGTGACTGATCATGCTGAAGGAATATCTTAGTCTCATATAAGAGAACAGTGATAAGATTTTAACACTGGATTCAGTCTCAAAGTATATTTGAGAATATACAAAACATATGGACTAAACCTGATAAAAGATTAATAAGGAACTAGATGCTGCAGAATTTTTGACTCTTTCTGATCCTGACCTTCCAGTATTTACCCAATTAGTTCAGAGTTAGGTTCAGGGGTCAGTAAACCTGCCCTCTGGAACAAGCCGCTAATGACAACATTTGTATTCACAGTTGTACTATGAATAACTTTCTGTGAAGCTCGAGGTCACAAAAGCAAGCTCATCTTAACACATGCTCACTCTTCTCCCACTTGAGGCCTTACCAGCTGTATGGCTATCATGAGGACGGTCTTGAGGGAGAAGGTGCGGTCACAGAGGTCAAACAGGTCCTCTAGACTGGGCCCAAGCAGCTCCAGCACCATGGCATTGTATTTCCCACAAGGACCAAAGTAGTACACCTGAGGGATTCCCTCTGTGGAGACACACAATAGCAACAAATTATAAATTAATTGATAGCAACACAGTTATTGGCAATTGGTTACTGTTATTACATCATCACTTTTGAGAATGAGTTTTAGTTTCAATGTGGTACTAAGCCAGAGTTCGTCATCTACTACACTGTATGTTTCACTATAGTATGACCACATGAAAAACACACTGGGGTTGTCTGAATTGTGAAATGTAAATATGTGGGCAATGTGAGTTTTCTACAGTATAAACCTAAACCAATGCAAACATTATTTTCCTGTTAATACCATTTTGCACAAAAAATCTTTGAAAATATCACTGCCAAGTACACAATAATGCTATACAACACTAATAATGTCAAAAGTACTTCATGCTGTTAAGTGTTGTACTCTGTCACAACAATTATAAATGTGACAACAGCAATGAAAACATGTATAGTGATGTACAAGTTGTTTAAGTGTTAATAAAAATTAAGAAGAAAAAAAAGTGCGTCATGTGCTGAATTATGGCCCTGGCTTGTTGATAAGAAAGAGTGGGAGGAATGACAAACTTCACTTTAGTTTACTTTCCTCAACAGGTTTTTCAGAAACGGGAGTGGCTTCATGTTTTTTGTCCTCTGAAGTAGGATTAAAGGGAAAGGTGTCAGTAAATGTGAGCAGTGCCCAGCCAACAACTGTAAAAAGCCTTTGTTACAAGAAACTGCCACACCCATTCAAGGCTGTGTGTAGGACTTCTGAAGAATGTGGAAAGATCAACCCGGCAGTATTTACTGTCTTGAAATATATCAGCATTTTGACAGTGGAACTTCTAGGGGCGTGGCAAAACAGTAACAAAAACAGTATGCTTTTTTCATGGAACAATCAGGCACACAGTATATTGCTTAATTTTTCAGAAACATGAGTGCGTAGTAATTCCACCAGTATGTGCAAGTTCTTACACTGAAATTATATTTTTAATGCTAAAATATAATTATTGTTGTTATCCATGAATTTGCAAATTTAATGTTTAGCAAATTAAGATACCAATATACAGTTATTCTTTCATTCCTGAATAGAAAATTAGTTTTAGTGGCTGAAAGTTATGCTTAATTAATTTCTGACGTCTCAGAGAACCCCAGTGTGCCGGCTCAAATTTGGGTATAAAAATTCAGTTTATTTGAATTCAGTTTATTTGCCTAATATATAAAAATTTAATTTTTAGTTTTAAGTAAGTTTTTTTGACACCACAGAATGGTTCTTTGACTTATTTCTGACTGGGCAATAAACCGCTACAAAATGGAGACGATGGTCTGCAGAGCTGTGCATAGGACCAACATACAACCATGAAGTCAGTTAAGGCAGGATTCACACAGATGTGTTTCAGGCTTCAGTGCTCTCATTTCTCATTCACTGTGAATCGGGTGAATGTTGCTGAACCGAGTTGCAGATCCATTGCTTCATTCAGGAACGTCCACTGTCAAGGTGCAACAGCCTAATTTCTACATCTCAGGTGTAAAATATGCCCTTTAAACTACCACATCAATGGTTCTAAACCACCACAGTGCTCCTACCACCAGATTTACATGAACATTTTAAAAAAGAGAAAAATACTGAAAGTATTTTCTGCAAAGGAAATAAAGTGAGATGGAGATGAAAGAGTTGTTTAAAAGGGACGGGGATCTGAGCAACTAGAATGTTTTCTGACTTTAAAACTAGTCATGTATTTTTCTCTCATTTAAATAACAGCTAGTAAATCAGTTGCCAGGAACATGCCTAGAGTGGGCACAACTCTACATTTCCTCAACATTAGTTTAACATTGCACAAGACCCCAGTGCATGCATGTAACACTTTACACTAAAGGCCACATTTACAGGTTTTCTATATTCATAAAGGAGTTTATTCTATGCGCTTTAGTGCTTTATCTAACATGCATCCAAACCAATGGCCAATTTGGAATCACCAATTAAATGCATGTCTGTGGTCTATATGACAGATGAGGCAGTGATGAGAGATCACTGGGAGGCTGGCTCGTCAAAGCTTGGCCCAAATCTAGAGGGCATTCAAGTCATCACAAGAGGAGAGTACAGTGTGTATTATAATCTTCTGCTAGTGAGCAAAGCTTGTCCTCACAGCAGCTGCAAGCACAAGTCTAAAAATGACTGGTGGTACAAGCTAGGAGCAAATGGGGGGATTTTCATCAAATATTTAATATATACTATGACGTAACAATAGCTGTGCAAAAGAGGATATTGTCAACTCAAGCATAACAATAAGACAGGAATCCTCTTAATAACACACAAAGCAAACTAAAGAGCCCCTGCTAGGATAAATGGCTGTAATTCTAGCCATAATATAAAGTTGTACAAAAATATAAATTGTGTGTTCAGCATTGTGGGAAAAGCTCTGGCTTTCACTGCAAGGCAATGTCAGTGGTGCTCTGACCCTTGCTTTCTTGACAATTTGAGACAATTCACCCAATTGTATGTGCAGGCAGGCCTTCTCAGGCGATACAGTAAGAGGGAAGGCTGCATCATGGTTGTTGAAGACAATGTTGCCCTACAATAAAATGTCAGACCCAAAGAGGAGAAGGCTGGGGGAGAGAGGGCAGAGTCAGAGAGGAGGGCAGACGAGAGGGAATCCATATTAAAGATTTAGATTATGGAGTAGAGTTTACTGAGAGGAGGAGAAGAAGCAGAGACTTCCATTTGGTCCACTGCTCTGAAGAGGTTCTCACAAGGTTGAAATATGATCAGCGCTCAAGCTTGCACAGACTGAGCCTGGAGCTAAAAATGCTACGCAGCTTAAAAGCACAACAGTCCCTGAAGATGCAGTGAGGTTAAAAACCAACAGTGTGAGGATCAAACAGCAATACTTTTGTAGAGTTTACTTAAGTTAATTATTAATTCTATCAGATAACTTTAGATTTTAACCTCTGCAGAGGTATGTGTGGCTGGATGACACCCCAGCTTAAGGACACAGTTGTTAAAATAATCTTATCAATCTAACTTTGAATAATACCAGCAGCAGTAAATATATAAAGCACATGATTTTCCAGGGTGAGAGCAGGTGGGTGGCTAAGCCGATGATTTGCAGAAAACATTATCAACAGAGATCCTGTGTCACCAACATGACGCATCATGCCATCAAAAGCCTTCATAATGATTTTGAATATTAACAGCCACAATATTCGAGAGGAGACCTCCATGCAAATGACCCTAATTACATAACATCTATGCAGGCGTGATGAGATGACTCTAAGAGCTAAACCGCCTGTGAAATGCCATTAAATGATAGCTAGTCTATATAAACTGGAAGATGGAGCTGAAGCCAGTCCCCTGACCACAGTGGTAAAGTGACTGAAGTAGAAGCCAGAGAGTGGTAGCATTAGACTTTTTCTGTCACCAGCAAATTATAATAGGATATGGCAATTCATTGTTTTGCTACCAGTAGCAGGAGCAACAGCAATACCAGATCTATTTTCAATTTTCACAAAAATCTGCAAAGTGGGAGGCAGGATTCCCAACAGCTGGGATCTGTTCAGGACAAGAGAGAATTAATAGTGTGCAGATAAGCTCCTCCTGGGCGTTAAGCGCTGAGTAGTCCATGCTGTGACATATTTGAGGCTCTCGGGTTGGGCAGGACTAACAGGGTCACATGTCCCCATTAAGCCAAGTTGACAACATAAGTAGATTTAATCTATCGCCTTGATTCCTCCCATGCTAGACGGTCAAGTGAGCCTTTCTGACATATCACTATGCAGTGGCCAGTCATCAGTTGGAGATGAGGCTTCTCTGCTCAGCTGTAATACTGTAGTTCCATAGTGCTATGCAAGTACCAAAAGAATGAATCAAATTGAGATAGAATCAGACATTCCCCATTATTCTCCTTGACCTACACACACAGTTTGCAACACTATGTCACCACCTGTTGAATCTGAACATCTCCTCTAATTTCAGAAAGCAGCCAGATCTCTTCCTTTATTTCAATAAATGAGCCTCGTCACAGAAACAATTTATGCATACATGCTTCTATTTTCAAAAGATTGAAACAAACAATAGCTGGCAGAGATCGATGTGAAATCACTATTACTGTACTTATTCAGAACAGGAACATAATGTACACCAACCTAAAACCACTGACAGTTGAAGTGAATAACCTTGATTATCCTGTTATAATGGCACCTGACTAGAGGAGGGATATTAAGTAGTAAGTGTACAAATGATAATTTGGTGGAAGAAAAACAAAAAGTGTAAATACTGAGAGACTCTGACTAGGGCCTCAGGGAAAGCTGACCTCTGGGGTTGTGCAGTGCTACTGCGGTACAAACTGCTGAGAATCCTAATTTTACTCTGAGTGAAAGCTATCCGAACACAAAGTACATTGCAGTTTGCTGCATATGGAGGTCTGTAGTCTCTCACAGTGTCCATACTGACCCCATCCAACCCCCCAATGCTTACAATGGGCATGTGTGAATCAGAACTGAACAGGAAGTTGTGATAGAAGATTGCC
This sequence comes from Heterochromis multidens, assembly GCA_015108495.1. Classification (NCBI taxonomy): domain Eukaryota; kingdom Metazoa; phylum Chordata; class Actinopteri; order Cichliformes; family Cichlidae; genus Heterochromis; species Heterochromis multidens. Next base: position 40,690 of record VUQS01038564.1, on the reverse strand, counting down.
TGGTCTAATGACTCACACCATTATTGTCCACGCGCATCCTTGCTCATGGATCCAGCAGTTTGGGAAGAAGGCAAGCTGGCAGAAGCAGTGTGACCCTCTGGGCTTCTTTGGATTGTTTTCCCAATGAGTGACATGGGAGGACTAAAACAGCCCAACAGTGCCATGTGTGGGATTAATGGCTGTGAGCCACGTCTGGGATACTTTAAAAGGCCAATGATCACTTGTTTGTTTTTAGCACCCCTGAGGCATGGCTAATGAACAACAAACAGAGGGATGGGGAGGATGTGTTTTTGCATCGTTTAACTCTAGACTTAAAAGGCTTAGCATCAGTGCCGACTTCAGGTGGATAGGGAAAATCAAATATCTTCCTCAACGAAATCAGTTTGAGTGAAGACAATATCAGACTGAAGAGCAAAGCGAGGTGTAATGAGTTAAAAATTCTGTCCGATATTGGGCAGGCTCTTGTTTTGCTGGGAAACCTTTAATTTTAATATATATTCAGTGTATTTTTAAATCACACTTTCACAATGTCTCCACACATTTTAGTGTGAAAATTCAGAGCTGGGAAGGTGATTCACAACATATCTGTAAAAACAATCATGCCAAGAGTGATGTAATGGCAGATATATATTTTAGTTTACAGTAGTAAACTTTAGTTACCTGTTCAGTTAGATTAATAACATATAAACATACATATACAGACCTAAGATAAAAAGTAAGGCTAAAGACCAAGAGTGGTCTCACTGAAAGGAGGAATGGCCATGATGTGCTCAATATACCAGAGGAAACATCCAAAGGCAGAGAGAAACAGGCTTGGACTGGAAGAATCCTCTACTATAATGAGGGAAAATGGCACAGGAGATGACAATTACAGTTACGGTTGGGTAAATGAATGTGTGGACATGCATTGTGTTAGATTAGCTTACGGCTCAAATCAAGAGATTACACCAAAGACAGTAATCCAGACAAACAAGCCACACCCTGTCAATGCACCGTAGAGTATTTCCCTACAGTGTACAGGCAGCACATAGAGAGGCCAAGGATACTGTGACTAGAGCGACTAAGGAAGCTATCCAAGTAGACACCATAATGGCCCGAATGCTTATAGAGGGCTAGCTATAAATAGCCAAGGACTGCCCTAATGCCCCACCTCCTTATCAACAGTGGAGGGTTTTTGCTCAGGCGCAAGGACCCAAGAAGCAGGCACGTGTCACTAAATTAGACCAGGACACATGCACTTTACTCGGAAGAGTCACTGCAACAGAACCACTTGGAGTAGATTTAGAATAACACACACACAAACATGCCATATGTACAACCATACAAAAATAAAACAGACAGTGGACTATTTAGAAATGCAAGCTACATGTAGTTCACAAACCTTCTTCCATGGATAAAAAAAAAAACAAAACAAAATGTGTCTCAACAAATGACCGAGTAAGCTTAATTTAAAGATACAGTCGTTTTTTTGAGTTTATTTAATAGGAAAAAGAATGTTGTACTCATAAATATACACGGATTGGTGTGGAATTACATCTTCCAACAAATTAATGCATCCTCATAAACTTAGAATTAATTCATTAAAAATACATAGGAGTGGGCGTCAGTTTGTGGAAGACTCCATGTTGCCCCACTGTCTTCAATACAGTACCCGAGATGGACATACATAAAACGCCATTAGGCCGTATGTACAACCATACAAAGATAAAACAGACAAACGCCATTAGGCGTTTTATGTATGTGGCTGGAGACTGGCCACATATGTAGTACGCCAAAGGCGGCGAAGAAGAGAACTCGTAGGCTTTCGTGTGCCATAGAGGCAAATTTTAATTCATGTCTGCACCTTCAGACTCAAGATATAAAGGTTCATACCTATGTTTTATCATCTGATAAGGGGTCCAGCATCTGGATTAAATGTCATCCTCTTCCTCCTCACCTCAAGCTTCATCTCCTGAACTGAAGTCAGGGCTCTAACACGAAAACGTGCATAAACATACTTATTTATTCCTGATATTTTACAGCCTCCTCCAGAGTAAATCGATGTGTACACTAGCTGAGGTAAACAGCTAACTGACAGCCTACAATCACTACAGATGAACGGCGGCCAGAGTTGTTTGTCCTACAGCGGCCACCGTAGCTATGATTATGCACTTAAATTGGGAGGGGTAAGAAAACAAACTCAGTTGACTGCAATCTGCAATCTACTAGTGATGAGATTACACCCTGTACCTTTAAGGAAAACAACTGAAACTTGATATCAGTACATACTTAATGACAGATAACTTGATCTTGGATCAGGGACACACACACAAAAACTTATTTCTCCACAAAACACACAAATCACACAGGTAAGCCACTCCAAACTACCAGCACCATGTCCCACTCCTTCCCAATGCTCAACTCTGTCGCCTCTTCCACCCTCTGTAAAAATCTGCTGCCCCGCAGCCACAACTATTTATCATAGCTCAGTAAAGTGTTCTGGGCATTGTTGTAGGAGAGGAAAGTCTGAGACAAAATTAGAAAACAAAAAAAACAAAAAACAAAAAAAGAAAACACGCAGGCTTTGACAGCATACACTGGGCCCACAGATGTACAAAGATAAACATGTTCAGTAAAATTCAACTTCAAGCAGAATGAGGATGGCTGGAGTTGTGTTTATGTGTCTGTTTTCTATAGTAAAATAAAGTAACATTATTCTATAAGTAATCCTTTTGTTTTTTTTGGTCGGCATTATTTTAAAATCTTTAACTTGAGAAAAAACACATACATTTATTTAACTTTATTTAAATAATGTCTTTTTAACAGTAGATTTCTTTGAACTGTAAATACAATTTGAATGAACCTGAAATTTAACCGGGTGGGGGTGGGTAGTGTTGACAGTGAAACTCATCATGCAGGTGCAACCACCAGTCACCACCGTGAGTAACCTCCAACATGAGACGTCTGCAGCTGCAGACTAGAACAAGGAGAGGCCCAGACTTCACGAGCCTTGGAAGAGCCATTGCAGATTCACAACTAGAAAAACCCTGAAATCATTTCTACTTCCTATAGAAGAAGGGAGTAAAAGGTAGAAGCTAGATCTAAAAAAAAATGGGTGTGCTGAATTTATAAAACAAGACAAAACAAGAACTTTGTTTTATAACCGACAGTGACCAATGATCATCAATGCTCATGATTGTCTGTGCATGTTTCTGTGTAAGGTTTCACTTACAGCCCAGGTTATTCTAGTGTAAAAATGTCCATTCACATTCAACTCTTGACTGCACTGTCTGTTAGAGGAAAAAGAAAAATCTAAAAACTGAAGCTCTCTTACCTGAATTTCCCAACTGTTTGTAAAATCTATACTCCAAATGGAGCTGTGGCGCCCTGGATTTTATAGGTTCCTAAAAGAGAAGAGAAAAGAAAGGAAGGGGAGTGTTTAATATTAAAATAGCACACAAATCAGTTCATGCACAACATGCATGGTCATTACATTCAGGTGTTTGGACTTTCAAAGCAGATAACTGCATTAGATTTGCTTTATTTGTAAAAGAAAACAAAGTTTTACTACAATGAAAATACATTTAAAACATGAGCACACACTCCAAGGGAACAAAGTTTGTGAGAGACAACCTTACATGCATTATTATGATTACACTGCCTTGCAATTAACTTAAATACCTATAGTACCATGTTTTACTTATTTTAATGCCGACCAGAACTTTAATTAAGTTTCGGGTCACACTTGAGGGTTGTGAGAGGATAAAGAGCAGTTCCAGCTGGTGTACAACAGGCTTTTGTGATGACATGGCTGATAATCAATCCGCCAGGACATAATGTTCATTATATTGCTAGCTCCAGCTTTGCAACCTTAAATGTAATCTGATTAACCCACTCTCATGATGACAAGGGCATTATAGACAAACGTGAAGAGGATAGAACAAACACACACCCAACTTAATTCCTTTGCTTAATCTTCAATAGCTATGCCACAGCCTGTGCTAAAACCCAAGTTTGCAGTCCCCATTTCACAGTACATCTTTGGACCCATGTAAAGCCAGTATTGGTTGGCATACCTTAAAAGAAAAAAAATACCCTGACATGCCTAAAATTTTCGTTTTGACCTGTTAGTCAAATAAAATAAGACTTCGTAAGACGTTTTCCACTGTTTTTACACCATGCTATGATCTTTCTAGATAAAACAAATAAGCAAATAATGGTGAAAAGATGTATAGAATCGACAAAACAATCAGCAGTCTCTTGCAGTTTTGTAGCTTTCTGCATGTTAACTCAGCTACTCTGCATACAAAAATATGAAAATTCTTAAAACTTTATTGAGCCCAGCAACTTCACTTTGATCATAGAAGTTGTTTCCCATGGGCATCTAATTCCAAAGCACTTCTATTTTAAATTATATAAACCGAAAGCTGAAAGGCTGTTAAGCTCCCACATTCACGCCATTAGGCCTTTATCAAATCAGGAGCTTCTACTTCTGGTGCCCTGCAAGCACGTAGGAGTGTGAACACAAAGTATGAGCCATGTTGAGCATGGTGAGGGACTTTACATCCTTTTATGATAAATGGCTGTCAGCTCTATAAATACATTCTGTGGTTTTTGTTTAAGGTGCTTTCAGAAGGTGGTTTAGCGGAGGTGGTTAAAAAATAAAAAATAAAAAATGAAATAAAAATTACAGTATTGACCAACCTTGCTGTTCTGTTACCTGTGTGCTAAAATACCACCCACATAGGCCCTTGTTTAATCAAGGTGCCTAATTGTGGGGAAAACAAAAACAGCTGTGATCAGTGGTATACAGCTGGTTGGTTTTTCCCTCTCTGATCCACTGGTCTCTGAGCAAAGATTTTTTGGTAATGTTATGTTATGTGTATTGTAGGGCACAACTGAAACATGTGCTTCTGCAAACAGCTGAGAAAGCTAGCAGTACCAGTGCTTCCAGCAGAAGTGTTACTCTTGATTTATAGTACTGCGTTAAATCTACGGTGTAGCCTGATGTACATCTTCCCAAAAGTGCAACTGTGATAGGTCTGTTGGGTGGTAACATAGTACAGTACTTTATTGTTCAACACAGTCTAAACGCTCTTAGGCAAGCCTTCTTGAAGCCTCATCTTAAAGTAATTTCTTTAAGTAGTCTTCAGGAATAGTTCTCCAGGCTTCTTGAAGGACATTCAAAGCTCTTCTTTGGATGTTGGCTGCCTTTTGTTCTGTTCTCTGTTAAGATGATCCCACACTGCTTCAATAATGTTGAGGTATGGGCTCAACATTATGTGTTTTTCTACCCAGGTATGCTTTTACTGCATTGGCAACGTGTTTGGGATCACTGTCATGCTGAAAAATGAAGCCATGGCCAATCAGGCACTTTCCAAATGGTATTGTAAGGTGGATCAAAATCTGATGGTACTTTTCTGCGTTCATAATTCCATCAGTTTTGACAAGATCTCCAACACCACTAGTTGCAGCCCCAAACAATGACAGAGCTTCCACCATATTTACAGATGGCTGTAGACACTCACTGTTGAATCTCTCTCCTGGCCTCCTCCGTACACATTGATGATTTTATCCAAGCTATTTCAAATTTGGATTCGTCACTCCATAAGACCTGTTGCCACTGATTTTCAGTCCAGTTCTTGTGTAATTTCTGTAATTTTGTTCTCCCTGTTTCTCTTGAGAAGGTCTTCCTGACAGCCACCCTTCCACTGAGACCATTTCTGATGAGGTTTCAGTAAACAGCAAATGAATCAACTGAAGGGCCAGATGCAGCTCTCAGGTCCTATGTCAGGCCTTCACTGGACTGTTTCCTATTTCTTAAGGCCATGGCTTTCAGATACTGTTAATCTGCTGTAGATTTTTTTTTTTTTGTTAGGCCTGCCACTTCTTCTTTTGTCCTCCACTTGTCCAGTTTCCTTAAAATTATCAAGAACACACTGCACACCATGCTGAGATATACCAAGTTTTATGGCTAATAGCTCTTTGTATATCACCTTGTTGGTGCAAAAATACTAGATTATGCCTGTTAAACTTTTTTCTGTCAATCTTTGGCATTTTTGTAGATTCAACTAAAGAAATGGGAACAATTATGTGTTTTTGTGACAGGCTTCTAGTAACAAAGTGCCTAGTGATTCATTGGTCAGTGTTAAGTAGCTTAACAAAAAAAAAAAAAAAAACATTCCTCTGAAAATGGAAAGACAGAATGACTGAAAATGAATGAAAAAGCAGTCAATGTCAAAGAAAAACTTTGAAAGATCTTCAGAAAGCCTGGAGAACTGCTAAAGACCACCTTAAAAATTACAAGCAAGTCCGGCTCCTTGGAAGTAAGATATAAACAAATGAGGGGTAGCTCAAGACTTTTGCACAGTGCTGCATGTATATATGTAAACACAGTATATTAATAAGCACATGGAAAACGCTTCTGTGAAACAAAATGCAATGGGGTGCAATTATATCTAGCTTGCTCATTATGCTAATTCATTATCTAGTACTCTGCCAGTATAGACATATACTGTTTCTACTGTTTTCATAGTTCCGACGTACACATTATAGATTCTGCTGGTTCTGATTTCTCCTTCTTGCACTTCAGTAAAAGTAACTCTTGTCTGAGACTCATTAGCTCCAAGTCCAACATGAATAGCCTAGATTCACTTGTGATGGCAGAGCAACGCAGACATACCAGCGCACAAGAATAAATACTAAGAGCAATGTCACCAACTACAGGGATTCAGCATAGTACTAAAAATAAGGTTTTAGCCCCACAAGTGCATATTCTTAACTGTATACCTGAATATAAAGAAAGAACAATCAGGTTTTGGTTTGAAAGCAAAGAGAGAGAAAACAGCTGGTTATATATGTGGGCACATAAGCTTATAATCATTTGAATAAACCTCAAAAATGTAATAAAAGTTAATTGATATAACTATATGCATAGTTTTCTACAGCATATGATGGGACAAGCCTCTGGGTGATCTCAAAGACATCACATACACATTTTTCTGCACTGACTTCAAAAGAAAACTCACAGAATAGCCAGAAAAGTAAAGAGCTACTGTACATGCAAGAGAGTAGAAACTAAGGAGGCAATAAAGAGGAGTGGAAGCCTGAGGGAGAAGACATGTGACTGCTCTGGGAGGTGGAGTGGGTATCTCACACAAGTCAGGCCATGCCAGCAAGGAGAGGAAGAGAATATATTAAATATATAAATAAGGGGTAAAAACAGATGGCACCAACCCGTAGGACCCTTTAAAACAGCTTACAATAGGAAACAGAGGCTTATGGCAGCTTTATGTACTTAAGAGTCATCTCTATTCCCAGCAGATGGGCTAAGCTATGGTTGTGTGAATGACCAGGGCCGAGCTACAAATGTCTGATGTAACATCTTTGTATATGACAAGGATTTTTCTCAGCTTCCTGTACATATCAGATACTTTTTTTATCTTCTCCCTGGGCTTACTGTGCATGCTCAGAATGAGAGCTATCCTGTAGCGTGACAGGGCAGGGTAGAAGCAATGTGGCAGAAGGAATAGCACAGTGGGGTTTAATTCTCCTAAATGCACACTCTCACATTACTGTCAGTTACAGCCCTTATTTAGTTTCCTAATGTTTACACTTTTCATGAAAACTGTGTTTTCTCAATGAAGGATGAAGAAAATTTCAAGGTAAAAATAAAGCATAGTAGCTTTTTCTACAACAAAATAATTACATGACCTGTTCAGAAAAATAAGCTTTTTTTATAATTTAGATGTAGCTTGATTGTTACACTTAAACTACAGTGTAAGTTGTGGTTACGCTGAGCTGTTATGAAGTGGAGCAGCACTGTGCTGAGTGTGATGTCCAGGTCAGCTGACCCACAGACCAAAAGGGTCCTTTTCTATCTCAGGTATTTTCACTCTGCACCCTTGTGTGTGTTTTCTGTCTTAGTAAGTTCCAATGTATTTGAAGCAATTGTCTCTGCATTACACTAGCAACAACAACAAAAAACATTTATAATGAAGAAAAAGGGGAATTCATGAAAACACGAGGACCTTTTTTTTTTTTTTTTTTTTTTTTTTTCAGTTTTTCTGT
>VUQS01038564.1:11137-32621 GCA_015108495.1 Heterochromis multidens | reverse complement strand
AAGAAAGAGCCCCCAGTCAGCCGTCCCAGCGCTTCTGTTCCCACTGCAGTGTAGGGTCCACCGTACTCACATGGCATACAGATTCTACAACAGCTTGGACCACAGCTCATATTCCAAGCCCAGCAAAACATCATAAGTTATTTCTGTGGCACCAGCAGCAGTTTTCTGCTCTTTATCTTGCTTCTGACAAGTTGCTGGTTCTTGAAGAATAGAGCTTGTTCTGATTTTAACCAATCAGTCTTGGGTCACACCCAACAAGTTTTCAGGTCTCTACCTACCCCAAAGGAGAAACTTTTCCTCTCCCATAAACAAACTGTAAGGGCACTTGTGTGCTCAGAAGGGCACAGGGTGCTATGCTATGTTTGGTGGAGTGATGCAATAATTAAATAATTGCACTGCAATAAATAAAATGCAATGCAATAAATAAAAAGAAGAAAGAAAGAAAGACTAAATATATGGAAAACAGTCAGTTTCTAGTCTTCTAATCTTACTGACCAGCCAAAGCACTTCAGGACCTTGGCACAGCTGACCCCCAGGAAATTGAACCCTGAGCTTCTGATTAATCAATGGCCAGCTCTGTGGGATCAGAACACATGGGCCAGCTTTTCCTCCCCACACACAGCCTTGGCACCACTGATCCAATTGCCAGTTCAACAACTGTCCTTCCGTGGACCAAGTTTAATTAATAATCACTGCATACTGGAAGCACCCTAAAGGTGTTGTGAGGGGTTACCAGTGTTATTTACGTCATCTTTCACTGATCTTAGTTTTCTTGGCTGACTGGTGTACTACTCATGTGTTAAAAAGGTCGCACAACAGTTTGCTGCATGACATTACATCTAAGTTGATACATTTATGATACAAAAACCTAAATAGATAAAGAAAACTAGCCCTAAAAATGCCAGAACTGTAGATTCTGACATCTTTACCTCATACTAATAAATCTATGCCCATGAACAACTTCACAAGCAAGAAAATAGGACTAGATTTCCCAATAGCATGACAACCAGTCAGACACAACACTGCAGCAGCTTCATTACAGGGCGTCTTTAGTCCAACTCTAGTCTACTGAAGACACCCTATAATGGACAAGATGGGAACTGAAACAGTGATAAATAACTACTAGCTGCTGCTCAACATTAAAAAGATTACAGACTTGTTGATATTAGCGCAGATACATCCCTTGTAGCCTCAAATCCTGTAGCTACAACAGCCTGCGAATGGCACTGAGATTAAATGTTACATGCCATTTGAAGGATGACTCTTAAGAGCAAAACACTTGAAGCTTGTATAAATATACGATTATGTCATCAACGATTAGTTGCTGGTTTCTGCATTATAACTTTTGATGGCCTCCAAAGACTGTAGACAGAGTAGACCATCAGCACCACACAAAGTCCTCTTCCTGGGATTAACCAACTCTGCATATGATGTCATCTGGGCTAAATCTGATCTCATGTGATTTCACACAGCTGAGAAACATCAGTTCTGGCCTCAGGGAGTGGATAAAGTTACAACCACCAGATTACAGGAGAAAAAAAAGAATAATTATAGTTGCAATTACAAAAACACTAAATAATAGCAAATTATATCAAACCACAGTAAATGTTTTGTGTTGCGTATCTAGCATGAACTCCTAATTTAAAATAAGAATTTCTATATTTTTTAATCACATTCATTTAAAGAACAATTATATAATGTAAAATAATTTCACTGCAGCCTTCATCTGTGACAATTTGGGATGGTGTCTAATTTCTATGGTCAATTAGATACAAAATGATTGCCAGTGATGATTTAGCAGTACGTCAGTGCTCTAAAATGACTGCTTCTACATATTCAGCTGAAAAGACTTGCTGGACACATAATGTCATGTTTTGATTAAATAAAAGAGACTGCCCCTTGACCCCCATGAACAAGATCATACACTTAAAACTGACTGATGAAGTAACAGCTGCAATGATGTAATGTAATTCATAAATAAATATCTGTGTTGTCCAGCAGTGGTGACATTGCATAAGTATGCCTATGTCCAGGGAACAGACACAGCATTATGCATAATGCTCAGAATAGATGTTGACCTTTGCCTGGCTCCCAGTAAACCATTTCAAAATATGCAACTGACAATGTGACTCATCTCATCTTAGACAGAGCAACTCAAATGTCAACAGAGTGCATCTTAACTTGGAAAGTAATATAAGCATTACATGTGCTGATAGATCACTGTAAGGCTCAGGCAAATGGAGATGGCTGAGGTGGTCAGTGGTGGTCAGAAAAACTACAATCAAGTCAGTGGTGTCCGAGGGCAACAGCTGGCCGGTGCCCAGCACTTCTCCTGTTTCAGCTCAGGTTTACCGTGCCCAGATGGAATCATCAGCTGTTTCCCAAAACCCAGCGTGATAATCAGGAACTGCTGGTATCAGCCAGAATTAGACATTAATTTTATTTTCTTGAAAGTTTTTTCCCCTCAAGAAGATAAAAAATTTTAAGAGGTCATTAACATAATTGACAGGGTCAAGTAACACACACCTATCTCAGCCCGAGTACAGTAGGGGAGTGGTGGCCTTTGACCTATGTACACTCTATATTCCAACTGTGAATTATTGCCTGTGTTGGGAGCGGCTGTGGGACAGGTGTGGCACAGCTGAATGAATTGAGAAACATAAGTACGTTATCTCATTGTCAAGACTCAAGATGGCTTTGACACGAGTTAGTATACAATATCCGGCATCATTATCAGGCTTTGAGATGGTTATAAGATGCCATTTACTGTAACTATAAACTACATTCCCCAATTTTATATTATGGTAATGGCTTATCGTTTCTGACAATTCTTTGCACATTCAAAACATGTAGAACTCAGCTGCTACAGACAGAACAGGAAAAACAGATTACGCAGTGATCTACACAGTCATGGTTTGTTCCACTGACATGAACCTTAATAGGAAGTCTCCTTTGTCTTTTACAGGAGCGAGTCATGGCAAAAATTTGATGTATTGAATTGTGTACCCTCTTATTTGTTTAACTCTGAAACTGTACCCAATAACTGTGTAAATAAAGACCAGCTAAAATTTCAACTTTTCATTTGATTGATTCTAACATCTTAAAATGAAAGATGGATAGTTTCAGGCATTTTACACACAAATCAGGAGCAATGGCTTTTGTTCTGTTTAAACAAGTAAGTAAGTTAAAAAAAAATTAGCAGTCCTTATTATATATTAATTCCACAATAGGTTTCCTTGATATGAGGAAATGTTAGAAAGATTTGAAAAAAAAAAAGAAGTCTGTTTAATTTAAAGCTAACAAGATTAACTACAGTCAACATGACAAAAAAATGACTCAGTGTCCCTTTCCTAATCATCTGCCCTAGATCCTGTTAAGCCCTAGCAATACAGCAGCATATCTGAATTTTCCTACATGGCATCAAGCAGCTTTAATTCTAAACTCAAGCTTTGCCCCCTTCTCTTGCAAAGCAAACTCTCAGAAATAGACCGACCTGAGGTCAAACTGGCTCTAGCTCTTTTCAAATGACCATCATCTGATTCTGGTTTGGTTATTTTGGCTCTTGTTTACCACCTCAATTGCAATCCCGTAAAGAAAGTCAAGACAGAGTGGTGAAGCGTGCATTCACGGCAGTGAAGAAAGGGAGCAAAATGTGAGAAACTGGTGATGATTGAACATTGCATATAATTTGGCAATACACTCTGAGTGCAACTCCTGAAACAGCTGAATGGAAAATATGACTAGTGCTTTGGTTTAAACCAGGATGTACACTTAGAAGCTACAATTACATAGCACTCATTGCTCCACAGGCACACACGCCCATACACCATATTCAAACCTATTTTTTATGCTGTCACAATTTTGCAGTGTCAGTATTTTATGTACTTCTATATAAAACACTGATACCAACATTTAAGACTCCAACATTCCTGTGCAGGTTTTATGCCTGTGACAAAATTTTGACAAACACGCAATGTGTGTCTGTGTGAATGTACTGTGTTGCTGCTGGCTACCGATTCATTAGAGGATTAGCTAGCTGACTAAAGGTAGGCTTTTATATGCTGTTGACATCCAAGGATCTTTTCACTCTGTCTGCCCAGCATGCACTCTAGAGAGCCAAAGCAGGGTAGGGAAGAAGTTAAAGCGTCAAAATGTCACTTGAATTCCTGACAAACATGCTGATAGAGCTTTTGTTCTTTCACAGTTTTTCGACAACTGCCTCATGGCGAGCTGGTGTAAGCTGCTGAACTAGACTGCAACATGAGCTGCTTATCATGCATCAGTGGGAGGCAGACATGAGAGTTGGATACAACCCCTCAGATTTCCATCACGACTGACCCAGCACTGTGAGTGGCTTCACTCAAATACACCACCTCACTCATATGCCTCTGCACCAGTGACTCAGCCACAGAATGCAAGAAAGTCATCCAGAGACAATCCTCCCTTCAAATTATATTAAAAAAAAAAAATAGATTTGGAGAGATTAGGTCATTTTATAATTGGTTGTCCTATATTTGGGCCTATACAGTGCATACTAGGAATGGTCATTTTCAAATAGTCATTAAATTATTTAACAGATCAAATAGTTTATGAGACTATTTGTGGGATAATCTTTACATCCTTGTTTTTACCAACACCTGTATATAACTACCACCAGAGGGGATAGTAATGGACAGAATCAATTTGCTAGCTACGATTAAACAACAAAAATAGAAGAACACCACCTTAACGGCCAGATATCAGAGCAATGAATTGTGTGTGGTATGGTGAGATTAAATATTACTGCATAATAAATGAACAATATCAAAGTGTGCTAAAGCCATGAAAAATAATTGGAAATGATCGCATAATCGCATAATCTTTTAAGCAAAACTAGCATGTTACAAGTCTACCACGCCTCCCATTTGGAATTGGGTACAGGGTTTTATTTTATTTATTTATTCATTCATTTATTTTTATTTCTGAATAGTCAAATATTTCACAATGAATCTCAAATAGTCTTTTTGCTTAAAATGGAAATCCCTAGTAGCTACCAGTGTATATTAGTGTTCACTGGAAGCAATATTTATTTCATGAAATACTTAAAATAACAATTTTTTTTTTCCAACAGAGTGAACACCAATTTGATATATCATTGCCTCAGACACATATGAGCATTCATTCGTAGTCGGCTGTCCAGCAACCTGAACAAACTGTAATCCCAATAACCACTTTACTTCTCACTCTAGTTGCCCTTAGAGCCTCTATGAGATACATTGGAGTTCTACTATGTTCACCAGCTAGTTGCTAACTTTGCAAGTATGCCGTGCTGGAAAGGTCCCATGGGTTTATCAGAGATTTCCTCCTGCCTGGTGTGGCTGAAAACATGCTGATGGGAGCAGTGACACTGTAAATTTGCCATCGAGAAACCAAAATAAATAAATAAAGACAATAAAACACTCTGTAAAGCTGATGGGGGAACTGCAGATTTACCAGAGATTATGGTTATTTTTTCCTGCTATTTGACTCCAACCAAGCTATCTAATTAGGGTGTCTCAAACTTGCATAATGCACTCAGCTAGATCATTTCCCTAAATAACAGTATACACTCTCTTTTTTTTTTTTTTGCACCCCCCCCCCCCCCCTCCAGTCTGAAATATGTCCCTGCTTTTAACAAGCACCATCTACATAAAACACTCCTCTGTATGCACATGGCTGGCACACAATGCACAGTAAGATGCTGTGTTTACTGTGTTCATCTCCCTAGATGGCCATCCAACATCAGCCCCCTCTTACTGAGCTATAGGGAGGCATTGGCTGTACAATAAGTATCAACACCACACTACTCACTTATTACTCTCCTCCTGCGTTCAGAAGATATTACAGACATTTGTCATAGCCAAAGGTAGTCATCACCACAAAGAGGAGACTTCATTTATTTGATTCATTACTGGCAATGCCAGCTCTGAAGGCGGAAAGTATCACAGGCCATTCCTATTTGTCAATAAACAGCCAGCTACATCAAAGAGGGCTATAATTAAAACCAAGCTGTAAAGACTGTAACTCAAAAGTGTTTGCAAAGTGGACTGGTAGAAATGCTAGCAAAAATGTAGGCAGAAACTAAGGAAAGCGGCTAAGAGGGGGCTGAAGACCTCTCGGAAAAACAATTAACTACAGATGGTAAGACAGAGAGAGTGCTACATCAAGATAACAACAGTATTAAAATGAAAATCTGTAAAATGCTTCATGGATAGAAAGGATTAGACGAGACTGTACCGATGGAGATGACGTGTCACTTTACCCTTTCACTAAGCCTGATGGGTGGCTAGTTTGTACAGTAAGCCACAACACCAAGCAGACATTTAATGGTTTTGTTTCTTTAAGACTCTGGGATCTCCCCTTGGGAGTGAAGCCTGCAGTGTACTTACAGCAGCGTCTGTACAGCACTGCCTCCAACACGTAGGCACTTGCCAGTGTGAGAAAGCACCCAGCTGATCCAAAGACTGACCTACTGTGTGTCCACGAGGCCTGCCAACAAAGACGACCTTTCAGCCCTTAGCAGTTTCCCCCTTCTCTCCTACTTATTGCAGCAACATTTAAAGCAATTTGCGATCCACTGCCAGAGGACCTAGTCCACAGGCCTACCATACCATATGAACTCTATCTGTCTCTGCTATTAAGTGGCAAAGCAGGGTTAGGCTGACATTCACCTTTGTCCCTAGATCCAGATAGGTGCCACCAAAATACCCAACCACACAAGGCACTCAGCAAACAAAGGTACCAGCTAAAGACTCCATCCTTCAGAGCTTAGCATTTACAATTTATTATGTTACAACAAAGCAGATTAAAACTACTTTAGTCAACCAGATTACATTTGTTATCCCAAGAAAATTGTTTTATTGGTTTCCTGGTAAAGTAACAACCTTCACTCAACTAGACATAAAAGAATTTACATTACACACTCTCTCTTTGTCTTAACATTTACATTCCTCCTAGGTACGTAAAAGGTACACAGAGACCAACAGGTTATCACTTAAGAATTACCCAACTTTAATGACTAGAGGAGCAATGGAAGGCATTTATTCTATATTAGAGCTCCTCCAATATATGTTGTCCAAAATGCACCACTAAATCAGGCTCTAGTCTATAATACAGTCTATAACAGACCTGTAAGGATTAGTTAGCAAATGAACAGAATAGGCCCACTTTAATCATTGTTTCAAGTCTTTCAAATGTCAGCATCTTCTACTTATCTTTGTAATATATTTAGTCAGTGATAAACAAATTTTAGATATTTGAAGCATTAAACCAGATGTAGTATGAAGACATCTGATAATGGGAAAGAGTGATTTAACACTTTAACATTTCATATATTTATATACTAAACAATTAGGTATTTTAAAAAATAATTGACAGATTAATACCTCTGACAAACAGTATTTTCCTGCTTCGGTAATTCAAACAATTATTTTTACAGTGATCACTGAAGTCAGTGACCAAGGAGGATACACAACATATGTTAAGCAAGTGTTTGCAAGTGGTCATAGATAAAAAGGGCTGTTATTTGTTTTAGTCTGCAAGGAAAAGCTCAGAAACCGCCTGTGACAAATCAGATACCCTACTTGACAGGCAGTGACACTCACAGAGTTACCCCAGGGAGTTGTGAAATCAGGGACAGACAGAAACAAGTGGACAGACAAGTATCTGGAGTCTGGGTGAACGGAGAAGCCCTCTTCATATCAACGCCAGTAACACCAGGAACTGGGCCAGCTGTTAAGTGTCCTGACCCATCCTGGCTCCACTATTAGGACATTCCCATCTCTGGGAACAATCCTAAGATGCCCAAAAACAGCAGAGTGTGTGTGTGTGTGTGTGTGTGCGTCCGTGCGTGTGTGTGTGTGCGTGCATGCACGCGTGTGTTTTCAAATGTATTCATTGATTTTTTTTTTCCATTCCCATGTCTGTCCTTTCTTTTATACACATACTTACACAACCTGCCTACGAACTCACACTCACGCATACCTACACATGTGCAAACAAAAATGTAAATTGTAATTTTACTGTTATATGTTGCTGTTTTTTCTGTGTTTTCCTAAAATAATAAAGAAATAAAAGCCTAGCAACAACACTGATGCTGAAAATGTATGCCTGCAAAAGACAACTATTGTGAACATGAAAGGAAGCAATGGAAGTAAACACTGTAACTCTAAAAACAACATGAAAATACACATTTCTATCTAAAATACCCAAAACAAAAATCCTAAATGATCCTGAGTCTATAGAATCGATACAGGCAATGCTGGGCTCTGTCAGGTTTGATGACCCCTTTGGCAGACTTCACCCTCTTGTTATTGTACAGTCAGAGATGTTGGGCCCAGTGGGCCACAAGATCCACGTAGTGGTGTTACAGCCCTAATGCCAGATCCAGATATAGCTGGACACCATGGGGATAAAAATACCCAAACAGATGGGAGGGTTCACAGGCAAAGGGGGAGAGGCAGCAAGCACAATTAAAGACTTCAGAGGAGAGGAGGACTGCAATTACAGCTGTTTGCTAACCTCTGCCTTCTAGTGGTTAGTAGAGCCTTCAGTGAATGCCCATTCAGAGAAAATGACCTCCCTCAGAGATAGAAATGTTAAGGGTAATCATACATAGATGAGCGTAGCTGTGACAATGCCTAGCCCAACCAGCTTCAGTATGAACACCTACTTAAAATGTGAGTTAGGCCTCGCCTAGATTAAGCAAATTTCAGGGAAAAAGCATATTTCAAAGATCAAAGTAGTTCAAGTTGGAACACATTTATGGTGAACAGAAAAGTTGAAGTGCTGAGGAAATGGTTGTGCTGTCACTGGCTGCCCCAGAATCAAGCAATCAGAAAACAAACAGGCCTTGACATTTCATGTGGTTTTCACAGCCTGTTTGAATGCTACTAAACCAGTGTCGCTGAAAGAAAAAAAAAAGTGTTCATGCTGACACAAAGCAAGAAGACATACACTACTGACTGAGCATAAGGCCTGATGTGGGATTATTTAATAAGAGCCCACAAATGGATCAACAATATTCTACTGATGGGGAAAAAGGTGAAGAGGAAGAAAGTGTAAAAATAATCTTTACAAAAATTGCTACTGTACATGATGTGACAAATTTAATGAAAACCTTAAGATTTCTGAAGGCTGGGGGAAAAAAACAAAAACAAAACAAAACTTACTTTTAGTTTGGCCACTCATTGAAATACACTTCTTTAGCAAAAATGTTTTTTAGTCACAGTTTCTTCAGCTTGTCCAGAGCACAGCTGACTCAAAAGCAATCAAGAGCAAGGCGTGGGAAAAGGGCTGTTATTGTTCCTATTTACTTCCTGTGTCTCTCACTCTCAAACAGTCAACTGCACAATGAGACTTTGCTGTAATTAAGAAAATAACTTTTAACATAAATCTTATTGCTAAATTAAAATTAGAAAAAAAAAAAAGTATAATTCACATCAGTGAAGCTGTATTTGTCATGTGGGATGCAAGCTGATATTGGAGATGTATCAGAATAAGTAACTTGGGGATGCCTGGAACAATAAATTTTTGATTTGGTGTTTGAACGCAAATTTCAAAAGATATGGTGCACTTACCAATTTGATGGCCACATATTCATTAGTATAGAGATTTTTTCCCAGCCGCAGTTCTCCAAAGTTTCCGCAGCCAATTTTTTTACCCACACGGAAGTTTGGACCAACCATAAGAACTCCAGAATTGGTCCCTGTACTCCTGCCCCCATGTCCAGTCCTGCTGCCTGTTGTCTTAGACATCTTTTTCCCTTCCTCTGTCTCTCCCTTGCCCCCTCTCTTGTCAAAATCCATAAGCTTGTGATACCCTGGCCTCTCCACGGTTATTTTCCAGCCATGCAAACCATAGAAACTCCAATAACAATGGAGAATTGTTTTGGGGGAGGGGGAGGGAGACAAGTCTCACAGGACAGAGGAAAGGTGTTGCTGTTAAAATGCCCAGCGGTTCAGAAGACACTTAGATGAGCCAAAACTGCAGCCGAATGGACCCGTGTGTCTATTGGACAGCTTTTCCCTTTTTCTTCATTTACCAGAGGGGTTCCTTTATTGTGCACTTCTCTACTTGGGTCTCAGAGCAGCATGTCCCTGCCTGACAAATAGGCAGGTGGTGTTAGGATGTGTCCAAAGACACACATACAACACTAGTCATAAAAAAGTACTCTGAAACACAACTACTGCATCCACAAGGCCACTTGGGAACATCTCCTATAGTGCCTCATTCCTTCTTGTCAGCCTTCAGTGACACTGTGGACACTCTCCATGATGCAGGGCCACAGCAGAGCAGTCAACCCAGAGTTACACCAACAGTAGGGACAAACAGACTGGTGTGATGTCAACTGGTTATCTGCAAAAGAAAAACATGGCCAGAAATCAGTCTATACGTTATGATGTTTTTTTGGTATTGTCTGTACTAAGAGCCGAGGCGATCATTTACAAACAAACCTGGTCATTACTCATTCTTACAACATAAATTAGCCTGTTTGATGATTTTTAAGAAAACGAACAAAACAATTTGGACTGTAATTGCAGAAATAAAATATCCCATTATACACAATGCAAGGCACTGGCCAACACTTTATAAACAATCTACAAAGCAATCAATAAAAGTAAAAATGCTGGAAAACTTAGCAAATCAATCACAATTTGTTCCAGCAACACTTGGGCCTTTATGAAATTAACATTTTCAGGAAAAAAAAAAAATGCAAACCTCTTGCTTGAGTATCACATTATATCTACTGTGGCTGTTCCTTACTACAGCTGAAATGAGATCTTTATGCAGACTGACGCAAAGCAAATTCAATATAGAAATCAATAAGAGGAGAACTATTCCACTGTTGACCTCAGACATGAGAAACTACAAAGAAAACATCTACAAAGACACCTATTGTTCTAAAATCTGATGTAACAATGTGCAGATTACAAAACCATATTTTTAAAATGAAGACTAACATATTTAATACTGTTAAATAACTATCTTGGTGTCAAGTTTTCAACTGAATGGAAAGTGTAAAAATACACACCCAAGAGGTCAAGACGAGAAAGAGAATTCTTTTTTTGTTTGTGTGTTTTGTTTTGTTTTGTTTTTTGTGTTTACCCATTTAAAAAGTGCACCGGACTAAGAAATTTATATCAAAGAAGCAACATCAGGTACAACAACATCAATCACAACTATAATTTTCATTTTCACTGGGTGTGTAGCTTGGCATCTCTTTTCACAACCACACGCAGACGTCTCTGCACAGAGCCACTCTCCCAACTCCCTCATGTCCATGATCTAAGACGCTGCTGAAGAGAGCAGGTAATGCAGGCACTAGCTTTGGGCAGCTACTCTTTCCTATGGAAAGGCACTTACACAGATCAATGACTGCTATAATGCTCCATCTAATCACAACATTTGCATCACTGGGCAACATTATTGGAAGATACAGTCTAGTCTACAGCTAGCTCAGCTATGTCTGACAGATGGAAAATTTGTACGACCATCATAAGACAAAAACAGTATCATCAGATATAAGTTTGCTGGGGATGAGCAAGGAGTGTTTTGTGTTTAAGTATTTACTACAATGACACCTTTGTCAAAGTGACTCTGGCCAATGCAGAATTTATTCCAAAGACTACAATGACAAAAACACAGAGCTATATCAAATGTGGTTTACTGAAGCCTGAAATGTTTGTGTCTGTAGTCTTAAGCACCTAATATGGTAATTTGAGCATTCAAAGCGCTTTCTTACTACAAGTTTCATTCACCCATTCACACACACATTTGTATAAGCGCTCTTTTTCTATGCCTAACCGCTTTTAACCTTTTCACATTCACACACTCACAGATGGATGCATCAGGGGCAACCTGGGGCTCAGTATCATGCAGACTAGAGGAGCCAGGGATTGAACCACTGATCTTTCGAGTGGTAGACGACCTACTCTATCTTCTGAGCTGCAGCCACCCCTAATAAACACAAACACGTATAATCTAGGTTGCTTGGCATATGACGATACTTATTATAAGAATTGTGGCGAAACTAGCCTCCCTGGTCACAAGATGTACACTATGTGACGGAGTAAAGCTTATCAGCTTGCATGCCAAAAGATGACAGCAGATCCTGGAATGGTAAAGTGGACTATGTGAAGCACTTCATTTCTCAAACACTAGGCCACACATTTAAAAGAAAAGCATCATATAGTTTGTGTATGGGCATTGGGCAAGTGTAGACATGCTTCTGAAAAACAGCAATGACCTCAGTATCTTGCTCTTGGTTAACTTTCGTTAGACTTTACCTATGTTTAGTCTGTCCCAATTAAGGAAGTGGTGCATTGTTTTTCCATGACAGCTATTTGACACAACTATCGAGTTGTTAAAAACATACTAAGCGAATAGCAACATGTTTCACGTACTGAGGTGGCACTTAAAAGCACAAAGACAGTCCATTTATGAATGATCGCTCTCCTCAGGGCAGACAGTGTCCCTAACGACAGCTTTCTAAAGCTAGCTAGCAGTAACACGACCGGGATCGTTTCAAACCGTATTCATGCGAACACCGTCAGAAAGCATCCGAAATGCAAACGAGCAGCCATACCCAAACCAGAACGGCAAATTCCCCCTCGACAAAACTGCACACATGCCTTTTCTTCTTGAGCTTAGGTTAATGATAGCTAATTGCTAAGTTGCTACTGTCTTAACAGCTGTCACTTGGCGTTAGTTTCGGACGACCCAAAAGACTCGCTTTTACACTTGTTAGCAGATCTGTTTCCCCGTAAGGGATGATCGATGGAAAACCCCGCTTTAAAAAGTAAATACCGTCGGTATGAGTGTCAAGAAAGGCTCTGTAACATTACACTAGCTGGCTCGGCGGACAAGGCCAGACACTCTGAAGCTATCGCAGCGTCGGCTAGGAAGCCCGAGTTAGCTTGATTATCCTTCAGTCGTAGCCAGTGTGTTTCTCACAAACGGTTATTTTGACTGTTTAAATTTAGAATTAACGGCCAGTGAATGTAACGTAAACACTTATTTTCACGCTGTAGTTAAGTCAACATGTCACACAGTTGAATTAAGCTAAACCTGGCTCGTACCTGCCAAAAAAAAAAAAAACCCCTGATCCTCTTGGCCCAACGGCTGCTTTTAAAAAACAGCCAACGGTGTAACGCTGGCCAATTTGTTAACAACACAGTATCACAACAACACGGGCCGCCTGTTAGCGAACACATGCAAATTAAACAAGTCGAAGGCTTGCAGACAATCAAATATTCATTGACTGACATTCCTTGAACTACATCTACCTGACTAGTTAGTAAATGCCTAATAACTGAGAAATAACGTCGCTGTTACCACTGTTATCGACTGAAAAAGCACTATAATAAAAACACATCGTTAATTCACCTCAGTGTCGCTTTTTTGTTGTTGTTGTTGTTGTTGTTGTTGTTAGTTTAGATTCCAGCTGTAGACATTACCCAGACCACTGCCGGGCAACTCCTTAATCCTAAACAAGCGACTGCACACCAACGGCAGCCCGGGATCTCTTACCGCTTAGCTCTCTAGCTAGTCATTTAGCAAGCTAGCACACCAGGAACGTTAATAAAACTGCGTTGCGGCATCTTGAAAAACAGTCGCGGGGAACGAATTCCTGTCACCGAAAAAGGTATCGTTACCTTTAAATGTTAACTATCGAAACGCAGTCGAAGTCATGGTTCTGCGTTCGTCGCTATCTTCCTCGTTTGCTGCCTCTTGTCCTCAAGTTGCTATGATTTCACTGTTGTCTCTTTAAGCCTCCCTCAACTGCACAGCGTCACTCGGGCTCACGCCACACGGCGCTACGCTGGAAACCGGCGCAACCGCTTTGGTGAATAACAAGAAACATCAGGCGATCGTAGCTCCCCGAGACTACGTGCTCCAGACCAGACCGGTTGCTTTTGATTGACAAATGTGCACAACCAGTAAAACTGAAACTAAGATGCTGCCAGTGTATAGCTGCTCAGCCTGGCGAACATCTGCAACTACCGTATTTAAACAATAATAGTAATAGTACTAATACTACACTGTAAAAATACTCCATTACATATAAACAAGAAGCTCTAGCCTACCTTAAGTTGTAAAATCGTACAGGCTACTCAGTCCCCTCGCAACCGATGGGTATGCTTATAATAATAATAATAATAATAATAATAATAATAATAATAATTCGTACCTATTGTTATTACTTATGAATTAATGGGTAAACATCATTTAGGTTTTAAAATATTTTTAATGAAAAAAGGTTTAAAAATACTTATTTTTACTACTTGTATGTACAATTTACAATAATTACAACAAATCTCAAAAATTATAAGATAATTTATGAAATTTGCATGTAAGGAATCTTAATTTGAAATGCTACTAGTGTCCAAAACTGTCAAGTAAAAGTAGTGGAGAGAGAAAAGTGCTGAAAATCTTGGAGCAGAAGTTTAAGGTTACATAAAATAGTCACATTACAAGTGCCTCAATGTGTACCTTAACCACTTAAAATATCACAGTTTAGGGGTTTTTTTCTTATTCTTTTTCCTCCAACAGTATTGTCTCCCTAAAGCTGTCAGCTTGTACAGTACATCACTGTATTTCAACAACTTCACTTGCACAACTGTGGATTTTACACCAACTCCCCTTAAATCTATTTCATTATTAAAACATTTTTTAAAATGCCATAATATCATTTGCTGCAACAGGGGTTTTTCACATTGGACTCATATATAAATATGCATATGTTTACAACATTTGCAGCTCTCTAAAGCAATCAAACAAAGTTATTCATTTCCAATCATTCCACTGTTGGCCTGGCTATGGATCATACCAAAATCCTTTCTCAAAAGAGAGCTCAGAGTGAGTGCAAGTAATGCTTTCATACTTGCACTTCTGAACTTGTTTGTTTCGTTAATTTTAACTGAGTGCAACCCAGCGGTACTATTAAGCCTCACAAACTAGAAAAAAACAACAGAGAGCAGGTGCCAATGATTTTATTTAACATTTCTATGTTGCAGTGCTCAGTTACAAAGGAACTTCTCTCAAATGCTTTTACTATTTTTGTAAATGTTCACTCCTAATACTAGTACTTGGCAGTGTAACCAGCTATACAACACTGAAGAAGACTGTGGTATTCAACCTGACTGTTGTTTGTGATAAATTAACATTATAGCCAGATTAGACTTTGTCTAAAAAAAGAACCCTGAAAGTAGACAGGTATTCAGTGAAACTCACAAAATATAAATGTATATTCTCAGGTTTGTCTCTCACAGGACTGCTTCAGGAGTCCACATCAGTTACAGCCCCAGATAAGGATGTTGCACTGCTTTACTAGAGCAAGGAGTCTGAAGGGAAAGGCTACAGTTTTTGGTAAGTGACGACGGAAGAACCCCGAGGGTGGAGCTGTGCTGCTGTATGATGGGCCAGAACACTGGAGGGAAGGCGAGCTCAGTGGACAGCACTCCTACAACTGGCTGGCGAGGTGTGTGACTGTAACACTCTCCTGCCATAAAGGGGAAAAGCGGTGGAGAGGGAAGTCGTAGGGGGCACCGTGAGGTATCAGAGTCTAAATCCCTGCTTTTAGTCACATCAGGAGGAGGAGGTGGTGGTGGGATGCTCCTGTCACTGCATGATGTGGTGATGTCCTGTTTGTCTCTAGTCCTGATGTCCTCCTGTCCTGCCTTGCTGTGATGTGGCGCTTCCTCCAGACTCTGGTCTCTGGACAGAGGGGAGCATCGCTGACCTTTACGAAACTTTGCCCTCCTGTTCTTGAACCACACCTGGGTGAGGAAGAGATGATGGCAGATTTGGATATGATGCAAGCAAATTTAGACACAAAAATTATAAACACAGCACTAGAAAGGAGCAGCAAATAAGTGATATGGCGTAACACCAAAAAGCTCAGTGCAGCAATTGCATGCTTACCCAGAAGTTAAACATGCTTTTGTTTTGTTTTTTTTAGATAAAGGGTGAAGTGTGCTCTCACCTGAATGCGAGCTTCAGGCAGGTTTATACAAACAGCCAGCCTCTCTCTCATGCCAACATCTGGGTACTGTGTCTGCTGGAAGGCTTTCTCCAGAGCCTGCAGCTGCGACACTGTGAATGCAGTGCGGCTGCGGCGCTGCTTCTGCTGGTTGCCATAGCGAGCCTCCAGGATGAGCTCTGGCAGGATAAAAACAGGAGTAACACAACACTTCAGGCAAGTTTTCAACAACGTACTGAGGATCAGCATGTCAATTTCTGTCCTCTCTCGTGTCACTTATTGTAAACTCATGTTTTCTAATGCTGAAAGTTACATATTGAAAGGATAAACACATTCACTTAAACTAGCAATAATACTTAAGCATTATGTTTAAATGGGTTATTATCAGTGGTGCATTAGCCACATTTGAATGTTGGAGTTCTTTGAGATGGAATTCACTATATTTCCTGTACTGAGCACAGATACCTTTTCTTCTTAAAATAATTTTAGTATAAAGTAGCCTGCCACTATAAAATATAGTTATATCGCTGATTTATAATTAATTATTAATGTTTTAATTCAGCCACTTCACTGAGGCAGGCAGAGATCTGAGGCTGGCTGTGGAGTTCACTGAGGCTCAATAAAGAAAACAATAACGATCATAATTTGTGTTACTAATCTGAAAGTAACTGCAGTTATCAATACATGCTATTGTGTAAAAGATCTGTGGAGAAAAAACAAACAAACCCCGCACCAAAGATAATAACACTTGAAGTAACCCCACCATGGTGACCCACCTGCCAGCCTCTCCGCCACAGTGAGGGTGTGCACTGTGGGACCTGCTGCGGAGTAAGCGTGGTACTGCTCCGCCATCTGGTGGCGCAGGTCCACCAGCATGGAGTTAACTCCGTGGAAGGGGTACACGCCGCCGCCGGACGTCCCGCAGAAATTCAAGGAGTTCATACCGAACCTAAAGGAACAGGAAGATTTCATTAACTTCCTTAAGGTTGTGCGTTTTTTCCTCTTTACTGTGGTATCATTACAATAATTGCCCACCGAAGATTAAGTTAAGATTCAGCCAAAATCCATAGGTAAAGTCTTTACATCAGTGCCGTTTCCTTCTACAACTAATTAACAAAAAAATTAATGGGAACAAGGTAACACTTACCGAATGATAAATTAATAAAAGACCATATTATTTGTTATTGTAACCACATCTGGCATCGGAGAGAGAATGAGCCATCAAAGCAATCCCAGTACTCTCTAAGCTCTCTATTAGTGCCTTCCTTTTTCACTTTTTTCACTCATTTTACTAAAGTTAAGTTACTATTTAGACGGATGTGTGAAACAGAATCTAAAGTTCTGCAGGTAAATGATTTAAAATCGATAGGCTTGGTGATTAAAACTCTATTATTACTTCTGTTGATATTAAATATTAATATTAATTTGGATGGATCTAGGATCACTTGTGACTGTTACTTAATCCAGAACTCACTGTTTTGAGCTCAAAAATCACAACTCAAAAATTCACTGATTTCATCGGTCGGTATACTAGAATAGTAAGCTACTTTCCAGGTTAAGACGTTATTAAAAGCTGCTCTGTCGCAGGTATTCCACGCATTTTACCTGAGACCCGAATCCAAAGCAGAACAGTGAGATCCAGCTCCAAGTGCGTCTTTACGCATGCACAGAAGGTGGTGAGTTGTAGTCCAGTTTTTTTCTTAGTCCAATTTGTGCCTTGTATCCTCTCAGAGCACCGCTCTTTGTCGTGGCATGGGTTTAATTCTCCGAAACCATTCTCACCCACGACTATTTAAGAAGCGTTTACCCAGGCTCCCTTCAGCCATTAGCCAATAGAAAGAAAGGTATTAGCCGGGATTAGGTGGGATGAGGGGAGAGAGGGGGGCTGCAAGGAGCTCAAGTTTCTGAAACTATTGAACTTGAGAGATTTATGCCAAGGATCCCCCTATAAGCGAGCGTTTCATTCCCTCCCTTTAAAACAATTAAAACAATGTGGTCGGCTAATCTCCCAGGCAGGGCAGATTAAAATAACAGCCTTTGATTGTCCTCTCCTTCTCAGTCCTCTTTCTCCCATGCCGCTGGTTTTGACAGTCTCCCCCTCGGAGGGGGTTTTCTCTAAGGGTTTGTTTTGCTAACAGGGACCATATTTTGCCTATGAACTGTCACAATGTGAAGTTAATCTGAACCCTGCTCAGTGTGAACAATTTATAAGATCCAGCTGAGCTAAATTAGAAGTCTTCTCAGGGACACAAGACCAAATCAAGGACTACATCAAATCACCAGAAAGAATAAAGTCCTCCAGCATCAATTGACCAGTTTGGAGACATAATATTTTCATCGCCATCACTCCTGGTGCACTTTTTAGACCATATGTGGTTGGGGGAAAAGAAACTTTCAATTAACTTCTAACATTTTGAAGTATTTTCATTTTGTAATTTTATTCCACATTTAAATCAAGGCTTTTTGTTAATGGCATCTGACAGCTCAAGGTGTTACTTTTGACTATTGAGGCTTACAAAGAAGATGCACTGCTGCCAAATTCTGCAGTTAGAATGAGCTTATAAAACAAAAATGCAGTTTATATATTTAGGCATTGCAATTTTTTTTTTTTTTTTAGAGACAGAGGCTGAGCTAGTCTGAGACTTCAGTTTTGGCAAACCTCCAAAAACACTGGATCCCACATGTCCCATAATGCATCTCTGTGGTGTCTTTCATCACACTTTATCTGCGTCCCTGTTCTTTCAAACTTTTCACCTCCAGTTTAAATCAGGTTTTCTGTCATAAGTTTGTAATTTCAAGCCCAACCTGATACTTTTTAGACTATGGAAAGCTTCTTAATGAGCCAACAGCTCATTAAAAAACTTCACAATAGCTTATCACAGCTCAAATTCTTGGGATGAGTTAGAAAATGCCAACCATTGCCATATATAACAATTTAGTATGGAAGAAGTTTCCTTCAGGACTTTCTGAACTATTTGATTTGGTGGAATAAAACTCCAGGTTTCTCTGTATACTTTTTGAGGTCCTGACCTGCATGTCTACACCAATGACCTATGAAGGGGGGAAAAAAATCCAAAGATATTCCTTTAGGTCAAGTCTGTTTTTTTAAGAGCCCAAAATGCCAAATTTGTCTCTACAAAACAAACCATGGTCTTTATATTTATATGGATTATTTGGATTAAAAGCAACTTTAACAGGGAGTAAAATGAGGAAACCTCATTAGAAGAGCTCTTCTTAAAGGATGGACAGAGATTTACCAGTACTGAAAGAGTTAACAGGTAATGCCAATAAGAGTTTATCCCTTAAAGCTATTCCACAGCAAACTAGACAAAAACAGTGAGGGCAATAAGTCTGTGTTTTCAGGAATGGACTTAGTAGATACTTGGTGCTTGATTAAGTCTTTCTGAAGTATCTGAAGACTGTGCGCTGCATTGCAGAGGGTTTTCATTTTGGAGCAAATGCTTGCATCAAACTCATTGTGATGCCACGGGTAAATTCCTAGACCAAAAATCGATTGTACGTAAAGAAATTGCTCGCATTTTTATTGATATTCAGCGATAAAACACCTGGGCTGTCCCCTCATGTCATGTATTTGAGGGTGCGTAGACCAGTAACCACGGTTCACTTCATCTGTTCCCCATTCAAGCACAATCCACTGCTCAGACTTCCAAAATATGTGAAAATGTTTGTGCTCTTCTCTTCCCTGGTTTTTTTTCCTCCTCCTTTCACTGTTCTTGGCTGTCAGGCTATATTAGTGTCCGATAGAAATAAGTCATTTAGAAGAGGCTCTGTCGGCCAGCCCCTCAGCCTCACTAAAAGCTCCAGGATTAGGTCCCGGAGGCCTTTGTCTCCGCAGCCCGCAGGATTAGGGGAGATTTACTGCGAGGAGAGAAAAAAAGTAGTTATTTCATGGCACTTTCATGATGAAACCTGGCCAAAGCTGTGTTGGCTGGGGGGATTAGAGGCACACAAAGAGTGTGCTTGTGTGTGACCCTCCCCATCCCAGAGCCGCCATCACTGACTCACTCACGACCCCCCTCACCCCCCCACTCCGGTTCATTTCCCCTTCTGCAAGCCAGCAGGGCTCATCCGGGTTCACCACCTACCCATCAAGACGACCAGGGCACTTCATTTAGCTTCTTCAGCCTCTCAACAACTAGTGACCTTTAACCAACGCTAACGCCATATTTCATCAGTCTTTATGTTAATCAGCAGTTTTTGTGAATTCCATGCAAGAGAAGGTAGGTGCAATTGGTCTGATCACCAGGATAAAAAGTATTTTTGCCTTAAAGACTGGAGTGCAGAGGTAAATGAGAAGTTAGTGCATTTCAGTCCCTCCTGTAGTGTTTAAAACCGCTTAAGAGGAGTTATCCTGCTCTTAGAGGATCCACTTACACATGCGTGGATTACAGCGAATGGAAGACAAAAGGCCGAGTCACAGCACTGACAACAGCCTCACCGCTGAGCAGGTGTTATGGAGGTTTAATAATTGCTGTCACATAGCAGAGGGAATTACAGGGACTCTACCTCTCTGCTCCAACCAAGAAAATGACAGTGTGAATGTTAACGGTAGAAGCGCTCAGTTTCCATCCTGCTTGATGTCAGAAAACATGAAGTTAGTTATTGCTGTTACATATTTCGCATTCTGCTGCAAGCACACGGCAGGCTGCATGTATTAGTCAGGTGATAAGTCAAGACAGACAAAGCTAATAAGTCAGTCTTTAATATGGGGTGGTAAGCCATAAGTAATGGCTTCAGTAATGGTTAATATTTGTTTTATAGATCATTAACAAGAACAGCTTTTTGGGTGTGGAGAAAACTGTCTACTCTATGGTTTAAACCAATAGTGACAATTACAAGCCAAGTGTTCAAGATGTTCAAAGAGCTATAAAAACACTCAGCTTTAAGAAAACCATTGACTTATTAAAACAACAACTGCTCCCTCAAATTTCAAAACTTCTAGTCTTAACGTCTAGTCTCAGTGGATCAGTTGTGATGTCCCAAATCCTACTTGTTTTTAACTCTTACATATTAGTTGAATTTGGGGGGAAAACCTAACAGCCTTCCACTGCCAAACTCTGAATGCAGATCACTCTATACGGCGAAAACAAAACCTTTCTGGAGGAGGACTTTTTAAAGAACGGGACGAAATGAACTTGGCTTTTGAACAATTTCAGGCCTACGCTCAGCTCCACAGTCTGTTTGTTTTGTTTTGAAGCAGCTGAGTTAAAGGGAGGTCAGGGAGGCAGTGCTTTTCTTCTTCTGCTCTTTTTTTTGTTACTAAGAAGTTAATGTTAATGCCTCCTGTTTAACAGATGTTTTATATAGTCACCCAGTCTTTTTTTAATTACTTATCAATAGTGGAAATTTGTATTGACAAGGGCCTGTCAGGACAGGACCTTTGTAGTTGTCAGTTATCTCAAAGGAAGGCCCCCTCGGACACCGAATGGATCGATTGGCACGCAAAACACAATTGGGAGGCTT
>VUQS01038563.1:0-16634 GCA_015108495.1 Heterochromis multidens | reverse complement strand
GGCCGCTTAGTTCCAGTGAAAGGAACTCTTAATGCTTCAGCATACCAAGACATTTTGGACAATTTCAGGCTCCCAACTTTGTGGGAACAGTTTGGGGATGGCCCTTTCCTGTTCCAACATGACTGCGCACCAGTGCACAAAGCAAGGTCCATAAAGACATGAATGAGTGAATTTGGTGTGGAAGAACTTGACTGGCCTGCACAGAGTCCTGACCTCAACCCACTAGAATACCTTTGGGATGAATTAGAGTGGAGACTGTGAGCCAGCCCTTCTTGTCCCTTCGTGTCTGACCTCACAAATGCGCTTCTGGAAGAATGGTCAAAAATTCCCATAAACACACTCCTAAACCTTGTGGAAAGCCTTCCCAGAAGAGTTGAAGCTGTTGTAGCTGCAAAGGGTGGGCCGACATCATATTAAACCCTATGGATTAAGAATGGGATGTCACTCAAGTTCATATGTGTGTAAAGGCATTGGAATAAATTGGAAATGGAAACATTTACATTCACTACCTAAATTAGATGGTAGCCTATGTTACCCATCACATTTAGGCAAATACCAGCCCTCCTTTGCTCTCCAAGGACTGTCTACATCCATGCAGCCGAAGCCTGCTCAAACGTGATGGCCAGTAGCACTTGGACTACCAGTGGACTACACATGGAAACTGTAAAGCTTCTAGTACCAAAAGTCTTGCCTCCATCTACATATTAATGTTAGATCTGTGCCTATAGAGATTAGGGTTTCACTAAATCAACCATAATGCACATTTTCACTTATCCACTGGTCATAGATGAGAATGTATAGCTTTCTGACTTATAAGGTAACATACACTCATTGCTTTGTTTATATGTGAACAGATCCGCTTTCTGTTTTCCAAACAGTCCCATTTTAGATTTTGATGTGCTTTTCTGTCCAATCTTTAAACCCCATAAAACCAAATCCCAAATGCCTCTGTGGTTAAATTGGTCTGCAGTGCTGGTAATGTCAGCAGCAAAAAAGTTTTAAATCAAATGTCAGGTTCATGTTTAAGTTTGGAACAAAGAAAAGTTCCCAAGACAGATTCCCATCACTGTTTAACAGTGATTCTTAGAATCTGAAACCTCAGGCAAGCGATATCCTTTCTATCACATACTATCACTAGTGCAACACTGGTACCATCTACTGTCTTTTCAAATTTTTGTGGCATAAAATTAATGCCCTGTCACCACACAGGTCTGGAAATGAAAAAGACCTTTGCAGTTTAAAAAAAAAAAAATTTTTTTTAGGCCATGTAGTATGAATCTGAGTTTCTTGGGGGTTGCAGATTATTGGGGACTGTAATAAACTCTAGTTCTCTGTCTCAGCGGGGGTCTGCTGTAGAGGACAGAAAGATAAGCAGGGCTGGAGACTCGCTGTCTGAACACAACCAGAGGAGGGGGCAGGGACACAAAGACATTCTGAAGGACACTCACACGTACGGATCCATGTTAACTTAATTCTTCACGTAGGGAAAATGTCCACAGGGACATTAATGACATTCTGTCAAATTTGGTAAAAGACATTAGTGGGAAATGATCGTGGCATCACTGGATTGTTGTCATGAAAGGCCTCACTCCATCCCCAAATGTGGTTTTAGCTGCGCACTGGAAATAAGCCACTCATTCTTATCTATTATCTGGGTAACCAAGACATCATGGGATACTCTTTTCAGACAAAAAAGAGGACGTTTGTCTGATGCCAGTTTCTGTATGGTTTCAGTCTTAAATGGGGGCATGAAGGGAAATTTGTGCAGCTATATATTCAGCGTGTCCAATGGGTTAACTGCAGAGTGCAGGGCGCACACAAACATATGGTTTTGAGATGGCTTTTGTCTGTGGGTTGAGAAACTTCTTCTGAAAACGTTTTGAGGACTGGACAGTGCCCTTGTCATTATTTTTTCAGCAGTTGATTTGTCAAGAATGCCAGTGAACTAGGAATGTACTGTACCTATAAAGCTTTTTCCAGTTTCAGTGTGATACAGATACCCTGGTTTCATGTATCTGCTGATGCCAAGTAAAGATCTGAGATTGGTGTAAAATAATCAATCAATAAGCTGCATTCCTTGTTCAGGGAATTGTGTAAGGCAACATTAGGCAATGTTGCTTTCAGATAAATAGAGATAACAGATAACAGATACATAAATAGACCCAAGAATTTATTAGTACAATAATATGGGGACTAAAGCTACTTTTGGCTGCTCCGTTATTCCCAAGGGGTCAACACAGCAGGTAACTCCGCATATGTTGATTTGGCAGATTTTTATGTTAGATGCCTTTTCTGATGCAACCCCCCAGGTATTTGTGTCTCCTTCCAATCTTGAACTGGGGATCCTTCACTCATCAGGTGAATATGGGACTAAGATAATAAAATGAGGGGGAAAAAAATCAGTCACATAATTTATTTGGATTAGTCTCATTTCAGTTCTCTGTGAGATACTTCACTGCATCATGTTGTCTTTTGTGATTGTATTAGTTTCTCCTTTCCCTGCTCATTCTCACTGTGAGTGCACCACCCCACACAGGTGAATTGCATGTGGAGTTGAGCTGACAAGTGAAATTATATTAATCGAGTCTCTTGATGCATGCTCAATAATCCAGGTAAAAGAATCCCAAAAAGTTGAATCTGTTCATCTGGACGTGGCCACCAAAAACGCCACGTCCAGATGAACAGATTCAACTTTTTGGGATATATTAATCGAGCTGACAACAGCCAGTTTTAGGTGCAGTAAAAGTTTCCCAACAACTGCTACATCGAACATAAGGAGAGTAAGAGTCAGAGAGACAGAACAACGGGGAAAGAATCAATGTCAATCAGTTCACTTGACCATAGTTTGTGGTTATGTCAAAAACGGCTTTCTCCGTGCTATATTAGCATAGCATCCAGCGCACTGCTGCCAGCGTGTGGTGTAGTAAATGCAACTGAATAGATGAGCCACATAGATTGGATGGTGTCACGATCCCCAGTCTGGCTTTTAAGTCAAGATCAGTCCAACATCCAATCCAAATTTAGTCCGATCTGTGGATCCCTACAATGAACTTGCTGAAAAACATCCCTCAAAAAAGGGAGATGGGTTATTACTCTGTGCCATACAAAATCTTTTACTTTTAAATATACATCAGTGAGCCACACCGTGGCACTGGGGGACATGTACATTCAATACCCACTACACAGCCACTGTAGTTTATCTTGACTCAATCTCACATACATCATTATCAATAAATACTCAGTATAGCACTGAATGGGTCTGGCCTGGAACAAAGTCTCTGACAGGAGCTCAGTGTTTCTCTCTTTGATTAATGTTTGCTAAAACTATAGAAAAAAAACACGTCTTTGTCCTCCTCTCACCATGTAGACTGTAGACAGAAAGCAGATTGGGTGAGAGTTGAAGATATAAATAACTACAAACAGAGAAAGACATGCTTCTTTATTAACTGAATATGACCTCATCCACTACTCTGAGGTCACGGGCTAAATTTGTGTCTGTGTGCACACAAGTTTTGTTCTAGACTGCTTGGCAGCTCACAAACAGCCCGACATCTATGCATTTTATGGATTGAGTGAAATTTTTCTCTTAATTGATGTCAAAGCCGTGACTCTGTTTTTTTCCTGCTTCACAAGATTTATCTTTAGCCACCAACTTTGTTTGAACACACACCCACTGAGCTTCCTTTCCATTTTTCTTTGTCATGTCTTCTTCTCTTCTTAAAAACATATCTCCTGTTCCTCTTCTGCTCAGCACCTTATACTCTGAGATTATTGACAGTCTCTGTTCACCGGTGGGGACAGCAGCTGTCTCCTAGATTATCTCCAAAAGGTGCCTTAATGAAGGCTCTTCACCTCTCTCAACATGCCTGCATGCACAAACTGCCTGTTCAGGCATTGCTTTTAGGAACACACATACTCGCAGCTGAAGCTTCAGATAAGATTAGAGTGTGATATGAGTTTACCTAGGCCCCACACACAGAGTCAAGTCTTTTAACACTTTAACTTTAAACCCAAGGCTTAATACACAAAAAAAACCCCAACAAAAAACAAATTAAAGACGTTCTCCATATTCACTCTGTAATTCCTTTACAACTGCAAGGATAAAATGAGCTTTATTGATTAGGGATACATTGGAGAGTTTTTAAAATTAACGCTTTTCCTGTTCTTGTCACCAGGCTAAAAATGCATTTGAAACATCCTGGAAGGATATACCCTTGGCTGACTCCTCGGTAGCCTTAATTTTGTTGCTTTTTTTAACATGATACCTCTCTCTGTGCAAAAATGCTCTTTTGTGTTCTTTTCTCCTGACCAGATAACCCTGTGTTCCCTACTACCTTGTTACATTACTTATTTTCTATGATTGATATGAATTTTATTTTACAAAATAATTTATGTTAAAGGTTCAAGGAAATACTCTGTTAAAAAAAGATTTTTTTCCAATTTTTCCAAATTTAGTAAGTATTCACCAATAAATAACCATTTTATAGTAACTGAGCAACTCTATTAATGGCTTATGACTGTAATTAAGCTCAGCAGTGTCCAACAGTTTAACCCAAATCTCATGGTTAGTCGCTTGCAACGTGTTTTGCAGCTCTGTTAACAGAGCTGCAAAACAGCTGAACAGAGTTGGGTGACTTGTGATCACACTGCGTACAGTAGGAGCACATGGTATATCAATGTCGCCTTTCCCTCCCACACCTCCCTGGGATTGTACAGCTGCAGGGAAGCACCTGTTACATATCTGATGTCCTCCTAGCTGTTGAAACCAGGAGGAGGCATGCTGTACCACCTATGGAATTAAATCAGCGCGCACACACACACACACACACACACACTTGCTTTAATGTGACACTAACTTCCAAAGGCTACAGTTACTGTCATATGTTTTATTACAAAGAAAAGAGTATAAAAAAGGATATTTGTGAGTTTTTTGTGTTTTTATACATCTGTGCATCTATATATGTAATCTGTACAATGCATACCATAGTTGTGGAAATCAATTTATTTTATTTAATCATTATGCTATTTTAATCAAGTGATTGGCTTGTCTCTTTACAGTTAAACAGTGTTTATTGTTTAAACTACAGGTTTACTGGGATTAACAAAACAATTTTGTGAATTATAGACACAGCTCCCCATTTTCAAACAGTCTAGTGTAACTGGAAAATTGACTGATTAGCAGTATTCTGGCCAGGTGGGGATAGTTTCTATATTATTTCAGGACAAATTAAGGAGATCAAAGTTTTGTAGTTTGTTCCAAGTGGTAGTTCATGGAAACTATAAACATATAGTCCCAAGATATGTGGATGTAAGTGAAGGAGGCTATTGGGCTAAAAGACCTATCAGAAAAAGAGCAAAGACTTTAGGATTGGCCACATCAACTGTTTCGTACATTCTCAAAAGAAAGAATGCACTGGTGCTCAAAGCAACACCAACAAGCTTGGAAGACAATGGCAGAAAACTAAAGTGGATGATTGCAGAGTGATCTTTGTGGACTTGGCAAGATGCTGTAAATTCACAACATCTAGCCAAGTCAAATACAACTGTCAAGGAATTAGACATTTCATTGTCAGAGTCTGGACTCGACATGCCTTCAAGAATGTGAATATAGAAGGCTTACCCCAAGATGGAAACCAGCACTAAAGAGCAGAAGGGCTAAATTACACTTGGGGTGTTTTCATACCGATAGTTCGTTTACTCTGGTCTGATTCAGTTGATGAGTTTGTAAACTTGTAGCTTTTTCCTCTGGTTTGGTTTCTTTTCGCACAGTGAAAGATCCAAGTGAACTCCAAACGAACCATAATACGTCATTACAAACCACGTGAGAACGTTCAGTCTGCTTATTGGCCAGATGTGTCTGGGGCGGGAGCAACAAAAGTAAGAGGAAGAAGAAGAAGAAGGCGCTGTGTTCTGGACTACTGGAGAACATGGAGAATTTAGGTTCATTTCACGGCTAGTTGCTAACCCGTCCTGACCTTTACACATCTATAGTGCCTTTCCGCATAACAGAATACTAAGCATACGTTACTACGGGAAGGTTTTTAGTTCAAACTTGCAACGTACAGCTTGTAGTTTGTTCGGATCGAGGGCGGATCATGTTCACACCATAAACGAACTGCTCTGGCATTAATTCGGAACTGCACTGAGACCCTTTGGAGGAGGTGGTCTCGGTGCGGTTCCAAATTAACTCCAAAGGGTCTCAGTGCGGTTGTTTTGGTTCGCACCCGAGTGCAATTACTGTTTTCACATCTGCACAAACGAACCGCACCAAAGAGGAAAACAAACCAGAGTTTGATTTAAACTGACTAAACACGGCAGGTGTGAAAATGCCCTTACTTAAAAAACAAAACAAAAAAACATCTAAAAATGCCTGCGTTGTTCTGGAACAAGATTCTTTAGACAGATAAAAGAAAGGTTGACTGAAGAAAAGAGGGAAGGAAACGACTGTGAAGCAGAAAAGGAAGGGCTTGTGATCCAAAGCATACAGTATCATCTGTCAAACATGGTAGAGTCAGTGTTTATGGTGTGGACATGTATAGCTGTTACTGGAACTGGATCAGTTATGTTTATTGCTGATGGTACTTCTAATTGAAGTAGGAGGGTGAATTGAGGTTTTTGGAGTTAGGGTATACTTACTGCACAGATACAGTCAAATGATGCAAAGCTGACAGGGCTTTCCTTCAAAGTATACATGAATAATGACCCAAAACATAATGCAAAAGAACCCCAAGTGGCTCAATCAGTCAACTCAACTAATCATGACTTATATTTACTGAAGATAAAACTGAAAGTTTCAAAAAGTCAGGAGGATTTGAAGTATTTAAAACAATCAACAAATTTTATGGTTTTGTGAATTTGTTTATTTTTGAGCCAGTAAAACTAGAGGGATTATGTAATAAAATCTAGATGGTTAATGCATTATTTTTATTAAACTCCTTGAATTAAAGCCAAAAGACACTTGTGTCAAATAATTTTTGCTTCATTTCATATTAATTTGCTGGTGTACATAGGCAAAATTACAAAAAAATCTGTGACTATGCAAACACTGTACCAGACAATACTATATATAAAACTGTCATCTAATGGAAAACTGAGGTGTATAATCACTCCATTTTACCTTTCCCACACTAATTATCTCCATGTACAAACAGACACACACAGAAGCTGCCAGGACTTCCTTGGGGCTCATATGATCTCAGAGTGCCTTTGCCCTTCTAGAGTGACATCTCTCACTTTTGTCCCTTCGATACTGACGCACAGTGATGTCACTCGAAAGTGTGAGAGCTGAAATCTAATTCTAGACACACACATAATCTGCAAGAGAGGGTGTGCTTCACTGCTGTGATGAAGGTGAAGCTCTGTATTAGTTCAATTCATATTTTGTGGAGGGAAAACTGTTTCTCTCTCATTTTACACCTCTGTCATATGTCTTGTCATATCCTTGTGCTTATTCTTCACGTCCTATCCACCGCTCTTTGTTCTTCGCTATTTTCTGTCAATGGACCCCTACCCTGCAGGCACTAACTCAGCTAAGCCTGTGATGAGGGACACGGAGGAGGTAGTTGTGGAGGTGGTGAGGGTCTTTATTAAACAAACAGTGAAGGGCTCTGGAGGCTCCATTGAAACCTGGAGCTGGAATGGGGACGCGACTGAAAGAGCAGCACTTCCTAATGAACTCGAGTGGCCCATACAAGCAAGGGCCTTTTCACAGAAGCCAAGAAGGACAAACTGTCAAAACAAGCCCAGCCCCTCTTCGTTCAGAGGGGCTAAACGCCGCCTTTTGACTCTGTGGAGTGTGGGCATCTGAAGCGGAGGCCATGAGGAGAAAGGAGGGGGAGGCAGAATGTACTTGTTAAAACAATGGGCTCTTAAATCAAGCACCCCTCCTTGCTTCTCTTCTTCTCCTTAGATCCCCTTCTAATATTGCCTCGGCTTCCAATTAGACCTACTCTTGCACAAACAATTGAAAGCCCCCATATATCGCAGGGGCCTCAGAGGAGAGGTTTTGGAGGCTTTGCATCTCTGTAGCAGTGTTGCCTCTATGAAAGATCTTAGTATTCAGAGGAGAGCCCTGTTTGGGCTCCTCAAAGCACTCAATCTGCCACTGGGGACTTGTGTACCATCATGTCCTCGCCGTTCACCGCCTCTACACTGCCTTCTTTCTGTGCCACTCCACCCCCTCTATTCCTCTTCTCTCCCTCTTCTTCCCACTCTCAGCCAAAACTCTTTCTTCTGCTTGTGACCCCTCCATTCCTCCTCCATGCTTGGCTGCTTGTGGGGCCGGGACAGGAGCCGTGCTTTGCCGGGGCCTGAGCACTCGCTGCCTCCCTCCCCTTAGTTGTTTAGCCATGGATGAAAAGCGGAGACAAATATGTCTGTGGTTCAAAGTCCATCCCGGCAATTACAGTGACTGATTAAAGAGTTGGCCTACACACAGGCAGCTATGTATAATACTACAACTCCCACTCGGTGTTTCGTAACAGCACCATCAGAATAGAACTGAGGTTAGCAGTGCCTGATAACGGCCCTTGTTTACCGTGCACTGATTGAGAGACAGTGCCATAAAATTCGGCTATTGTTTTATGGCCAGAGTTTATAATAAGTAGCAGACAGTGTTGTATTCATGTTTATTAAATTTACAAACTAGACAGAAAAATAAACAGGGTGAAAGAACTGTTGAGGGAACAGTGGCTAAACAATTGCTAAAGCAAACAGTCAAATCACAGCTCAAATGTAAACATGTGCCTGCTTTTTGTGGAAACTTTAAGACATTTCTAGGATGGGAAATTGGCACTATATGTGACATTTTATATGCTTAAAGTAGTAATACATTATTCAGAAGCAGAGTAATCCTCATTTGACCCAGTAGGCATGCGTAGCTGTGTTTGCTGCACAGTGTGTCAAATGTACATATTTCTTCTCTCACCAAACAATACACATCAGTCTCCCAGCACTGAAAGCTTTGTTACAAAGGCTGTATTGCTTGGTGTTGTCTGTTTGCAAGGTTGTACTTGGGAAGGTAACTGCTTGAGTTTCATGTGGATATCTTTCTTTCTGGCATTATATCTTTATATGTCTTGACTCTAATGTTGGGTTCAGAGCTCAAGAAAATGTCCAGAGATTTCATGTCAGCTGCCAAACAATATTGTACTGACGTGCCATATTATTGGGAAATCCTGAAAAGAAATCATAAGTAAACAGTGGAGTCTTGCAAAACAGAGCATTGCTAATCTTCTGGTACTTTCTACTTTTGAATGTGTTTGGAAAAGTTCAATAGATGGATGTCAGAACATATATTTGGGCATTTTTTTAAAAGTCTTTGAACATTCAGGAAGAATAAAAGGGAAAAGAGAGGTACGGAGGATTGAAATAGCACTCCCAAGGGCCAAAGTTAGCCTTTAGGCCTTGAGGCAAAATTAACGGAAGAGTATAACAAAAAAAACAATAACAACAAAACTCCCATCCAGAACCGGGGGAACCATATGCCTGAATGGTAGTGAATTGAAGCGTTCCATAACAATATTCTGCTGAGAGTCGACACTAATTGGGTCAGCATGATTTTCCACTTTTGTTGCTAGGTGGTTGATCTATGGGGTTTCTATTCTGAGAATCGCCTACTAAAGTTATTGCATTGGCTATCAAGAGACAAATCAGTCTATGTTGGGCAAAGTCCATCGTCTCACATTGTCCTCATTTTCACTTAGCCCACATTTATTTTAGAGTTCCAAATCAGTCGTGGCCCAAAAACGGTTCTCTCAAAGACTTGCTTGACTCCTTCTTTCGTAATTTTTGTGTATATAGTATATGGCCTTTAACTGGGAGGCCTTGGGCTTGTGTGCCTGTGTTCTGTCGACAGAAACAGCAGTGACACCACAAGCCCATATGGGGATAATCGTTGTTTTATGTGAGAACTAAGCATTGGCCCTTGTGACTGTTGGGTTCTGTAGTTTTCTTAAAGCCAATCCTTACATTATGTCTGCATTTAAGATGAAGTTTGGCAGTAGAAGTTTGACTTGAGTAGAAGAGAAACTCAAA
Organism: Heterochromis multidens; assembly: GCA_015108495.1. Lineage (NCBI taxonomy): Eukaryota > Metazoa > Chordata > Actinopteri > Cichliformes > Cichlidae > Heterochromis > Heterochromis multidens. The sequence continues at coordinate 6,599 of VUQS01038563.1, read as the reverse complement.
ATCCCACGGAAAATATTTTATTCATGTTTTCTTTCTTGCACGGACAAAGGAAGACATATTGCATTGGTGGTAAATTACTGGAGTGTTCATTGTTACTAATCTATGAAGTGATTAGGAATACTGCAGATTCAGTTTTGGTTTCCACATCATAGTCTGTCTGTAAAATATGTAGCCATTGTGACATCACCAATTGGTTCTGAACTCTTACATTTTGAACACTCAATATTAGCAAATGGCTGCCACCATTTTGGCATTTTGGAGGCAGAAGTGACCATATATGGACTACAAGGTGGAGTGCTAAGTTGTCAGCTAAGACTAGCAAGGATGGCTAGCAAGCTGCCCATAAATTGTGCAACACACAGAAACACGTATTTGCGAATTAGTGCTAAGTAAAAAACTTAATAAAATACTAGAATTTCACTCACCAAAAGTGAGGCACAAACTTCTTGGATGGTTTGTACAGCACAAGCATACATCACATAATTTATCAGTTAATTCTAATTGAAATAATCCAAAAGGTACCAAAGCAGAAGAACAGTGGAGCGGTCTAGTTCAGGGACACAGCTGTCTGTGTTGATACACTCAGTCAAAACTGCCACAACCCAATCTTTAAGAATTACCAGTCCCCAAACGGATTCAATTCAATTCAATTCAATTCAATTTTATGTATATAGCACCAAATCACAACAACAGTCGCCTCAAGGCGCTTTATATTGTAAGGTAAAGGCTCTACAATAATACAGAAAACCCCAACAATCAGACGATCCCCTATGAGCAAGCACTTGGCGACAGTGGGAAGGAAAAACTCCCTTTTAACAGGAAGAAACCTCCGGCAGAACCAGGCTCAGGGAGGGGCAGCCATCTGATGCAGAGTTTTGGTAAGCGGGAGAGCAGCATTAATGTGCAAGATGAACTCTGTGTACAAAAGAAATTACTTGTCGCAGCAGGACCATGCATGCCTTATTTGGCACGCTGTCAGGCAGATATCCTCGAACAGAAAGTGTCCGCTGCATAAAGTATGTTGAATGGAATTTACTATTTATTTATGTTGCACAGCCTTCATCACATGGTCATATGGTGTTACACTGTCTTCTTTCTGACTTCAGGTAAATCCTTTTTTCATCATATAGTGTGTGTAGTTTGCATCCCTGCAGATGTTAGCTTGGGAGGGAGAGGATCTCTGGAGAACGGCTAATGGAGAATATGGTTCAGCGTTGGCAGCATGTGGGCTGTCCGTGGGCAGCTTTGGTCTACCTGCAGAGAGCGTCTGTTGTCAGATTGGGGCAGTGTCAAAAATATGTGGTACAGCCAGTCTGTGGGCTACTCTTGCTTGTGCTGTTGTTGGTCCATCAGTCAGCCACAAAGAAGAGCGAAGTTATAACATTGGAAAAGCTGTAGTGAAACTGAGTGTTAAACAATGAAAAGTGCCCACTGCAACCACTGTCTGTACTTTTGATACTGCATTTTTTGATCTGTGATCTCTTTTGTCACTCCCTTCCCTATTGCGGCCCACTTGTCAACTAGTTAGTATTTGACCAACACACAGTGTCATCCACGTCAAGCAATGTGCAGTTGGGATTTTGGAGTATTGCACGGGAGCACGTTTGCAGTGGTTGAAAGCCCCTCTCCATAGGCTCTCTTTAGGCAAATACCTCCACAAATAGACACAACTACGGTAGCATAAATTAAGCATAAAGCAGAGCCAGGACTGGACCCAGTGGAGCAGCATGTTGTGCCATTTCAAGACAATGATTAGTGTCCAGAGCGGCCCATTGATTTTCCCTCTTTTGCCACCCTTGGTAGTTGGATGGCTTCAGTTTCACCCAGAAGCACAGCTGTTACCATATAGACCACGCTGAAATGAACAGCTCACTTTCCAGTTACAGGCTCACTTTTTATGAATTTTAAAATTTGATAATCAAAATAAATATGCAGAAACTCTATATAGGATTACATAAACAAGTAATGAATAAAATTTCATTAACGAATCCAAAGAGAGAAACCAAATTGGATTGGAAGCAGGCCTGCTACTGCAGATAGCATTGTTGCCAATCTTGGATTAGTATGGTCAGAAACAATAGTTTGACATTGATATATTGATGTATGACATAAAATGTTCTTGTGAGAGAATCAATTTTGGATGCTGAAAAGGTTTTTAAATACTGGTTATAAATGTGACCCAGATCAGCTAAAGGCACACTTTGTACCTGGGGTCCACAGTACCACCATATGTAAATTAGGTTAATGCATAATAAGGCATGTTGCAGCCTGAGTGTTAGCCTCATCTCTCTTACCTGCCTCTATACTTCAATTGGTAATAAGCCTGGAAGGTTGGCCTGGGGTCTTTGGCCTTCAACCTAAGGATAATATACAGTGCTTTGTGGAACTTGATTTACAGCAGTGTGTGTGCCCTACACATAAAAAAAGCATTTGGAGAAGACTTCTAAAGAGCTCCTGACAACATCAGTCAGTGGCCTTTCTGACTGCGTGTTCTCCTGTAGACGACTTTAGATGCTCGACTGATTGCTGTAATCTTGGCAGCTAAAAGAAGGCAGAGGCACATTTTAGAGCAGTGTTCATAAAACACAGTTGCTTCTGAAATTACTCATATCATAGGGATGCTGTGTGGGCCCTTTTTCACTGAAGAGAGCAGTGGAAAAGGCTCAAGGCTTTTTACTCTTCACATTAACTTTGTGCTTGCATTAACTTCACACTCGCCTTTAGATGGTTAGGCTCGGAGATGGGTTTAAATCTTGGAGCAGGGAAAGAAAGGTCGCGACATGTGGCTTTAGAAAAGCAGCGCTGTCTCCTTCCTGTACATTCATTCATAGCAAATCTTTAACAGGTGCTGCATCTCAAATGTGAGTCTCTTTCATGTTGCGTGCATTCGCCTCTGTTGTGTTCGTTTTTATGCTATGGGTGTGTGTGTGTGTGTGTGAGACAGGTGCCAGGGTGCAGTCATATTGCCCAACAGTTGCAGAAATAAAAAGGTTCAGCTGGTGCCCGTTGCCCAGCGCTTAGATATGTGCGTCTGGCAGTGTGCCACAAAAGCATACTCACACCAACTAGGAACCACTCAACTTACCCTGCTGATTGTAATAAATGCACATATGTACTCCCAACATCTTCCCCTGTTTGCCTTCCTCTCTGCTGCCACAGCTGAAGCTGGCACCCCTGGCACGGCTGTCACCCCCGGGCGTTAAGGTGGATACTGTCATCAAGCTGAGTGGTGCCAGTTCCTTTTATAATTGGATTTAGTGTTGGCACTCTTCTGCCACCCCAGCCGGATAGAATTGATTTATGAGGGAGGCCTGGGAGATTGTATGTGACCGAGCCCAACAAGCATTGCACTGTACTGATGGCTTTGTTCTCTGTTAGCGTCCCCTCTGACACCAATCTGTGTGGTGCTGTGAATATCTGGAAATCCTGCTTATTTAGATTAGCAAATGTGATATTATAATTTTATTAGTCCTTCTTATCTGATAAGCTGATTAGAAGTCAGTTGTAGTTGGTCTGCTGGCCCTGTTTTTCCAACAAGCCGAAGAACAGAGATTTGGATTGTGTGATGAGACTGATTTTTGTAGGCACAGTGTTTGTTTGATCAGTATCCGGTGTTAAACCTCCTTATCAAATATGAGTCAGAATCTTGAATCCCATTTCAAACCTATTCAAGTTTTGCCTTTAACAACTTAAGGAGTGAAAATCTGGAATAATACATAAGACTCTGACATTGGTAAGTTTTAATTTTAACCACATTTAAAATGAACCAGCAGTTGGAACCAAACCCTTGTCACCATTTCAGTGTCTATTTGAGGGCTTGATGCCACACAGTCTCTCACATTCCACTTGCATACCGTAATTCCCCCCACTGTCCACTCGGTCTCAGGTGTAGGGTGTCAGCACCCTGCCTCCTCCTCTTCCTGCCTCGGGGATTTTGGGTGAAGGCTATTCTTGGTGAAGGAGTGTGCGCATTCATTTCCGCACGCTCTCACCCTTCCCAGTGATAAACTTCTCCACATCAAGTGACCTGCCGCCCTTCCAAGGAGGACGCAGTGGTTATGTGCCTTCAGGATGCACAAACACCTGTCTGACCACTTAGGCAGCCCTGGAATGCAAACAAATCCTCCCCCCTGCCCTTGAACTGCTTCTGACCTCTGTTCGTGTGCATGGAAGGGAGTGACGGTCAGGATGATGGGTGGCTACTGTACCTGTCATCCACCTTCTGGTGCCTTCTCAGTAGGAGCAACTGGAGTGTGAAATGTCCTTCATGTGCCCAGTGTAGAATGGAGTCAATTCTTCCATATCATTTTGCTTCACAGCTGTTACTCCAGCACAAAAATACACAGTGGTGTGGTTGGGACCAGCAAGAATGAGGAAGCATGAAGAGATGAGCCATGGCTTTTGGGTAACTCTCACTTTATATGTGTGATAAGCCTCTGCTGTTTTGGCACATCTTAACTACACTCCATCTGATACTCTTCACAAAATTTTTTTGTCACAAATAAATGGAAAATTGACATAAATAACTTCACACAGAACAAAGGCAGTGAGAACCTGAAATAACCTGTTTTTATTCACATAATGAGTTTTTGTGTCTCTGTCCCATAAGGTCAGGTTATATGGGGAGAGGCACATGAACAGTAGTTTTTCAATTTGCTTAATTCCTTTTTTCGACTGGTGACACCTCGGAGATGTTAGTCCTGAATGGAATACTGAGCTGCTGCCAGTGGTGAGTCAAATGATGGGAGAAAGCACAGAGATAAAATTAAGACAATGTCCAGGGGACATCAAGTGCTGACCTCGTGCTCTTTATCAGTCAGACGGCTCAGGGCTCGCTCCTTTGCAACAGAGCCACCATTCAGTGCAGCGTCAGACTGGCTAACGCCGATGCAACACATGATGCACCACTAATTTGTTCAGATCCACTTGAAACGTGCAACATTATACAGAGAGTATGAAGGAAGTGCTTCAGACCAATTTAGGACTTAATTCTTTTGTCATTCCAGGTTTTCAACTAGCAAATGGTAATGTTAAGCAATCTTTTCTTTGTTCCTAATTTTTTCTGGTCTTAATACTAGTTAGGTTTATAGCTTTCTTAGTTTCCCTCTTGGAGAGAAGAAGCCTGGATGTGTTGAATTCAGCAGTAATTTTGTGTGTTCTTAGTGAGAACAACAGTACTAGCAATAATTGTGATGATAGCATAGCAAGAGCACAGGACCGACTCTTTCTGGTCCAAGTACTCATGATCCAAACCCTTTATTTAAAATACAACCTGTCCTGTTCTAATGTTGCCTGGTCTATTAAAATACTGCTAGAGAAGCCTATCAAATAGTATTTAAAGTCAAAGTCACATTTCTAAAAATGATTTTCAAATCAGTGTTGTGTTCGAGTGAAGAATAAAAAGAAGTCACAATTGTAGAGTAACTTCAGTTATGACACAACATGTCTTTACCCTTCATCTCATTGCTTTTGTGTTTTGAAAGCCCGTTGACCTATCAAGCAATTTAGTTTTTCAAAAGGTAGGCTGAACTCAAATCACTTTGCAGAAAGGCACCATGGGTCAGCAAGACCAGCGAGTATTGATAAATGTTCACTATATCTAAGGCTCATCGAGCTTATTTTGACATCAAATGTGCTTCACATTCTGTACTGAAATTGCGTTATCCTTTCTGAAGGCAAGTATGCTGTTACTCCTGTTAAAAGCAGCAGCAGCAGCAGCAGCTCAGGATCTCTGTGCCAGCGCTGAGTCACGGGCGACTTAATGGTGTTGTGCCCTGTTTACTGTGTTTACAATGTCCTTGCAGATATTTCCATTCCTCTGGGAGAGAGAAGCACTTCTTATCTGCAGAGCAATGGCACTAGAAAGGGAGAGAGAGTGAGAAAGCGAGATGCAGGCTGGGGGAGGAGAAGGGGTGAACATCAAAAGGAAGAGATGCTAAATATACTCATCCCTTTTTTGGCTCTACATGTGCATCTATATCTCACTGTGTGGGCTTCACGAGAGGAAGCTGAACCATCAGCGTGTATCTGATTCACTCCGCTGAGAGATTCTTGACATAAAAACGTTTCCGCTGGAAGGTGCCTTTTGGCGTAGGAATTGATTTCTAATTCAGTGTTGGACTCAACCTGCAGATAACACAGCTGTGATACAAGGTTTTTACCACGCTGCATTGTACTTTAGTTTACATTCTTTCATTTACTTTGAAATATAAATAGGAATATTATTCTTGATCTTTTTTACTACTTCAGATGTGTCTGTGTCAAACACCACCAGCCAAACCGTCAAGTATTGGCTAGTGTGGAGGGTTGATGGACATCAAACCCCAAAAGAAATTAGAAAAATTGAGGGTGAAGGAAGGATAAGAGTAATACTGCCTCACCTATGAATCTTAGCTGTTACTCACAATGTCTGTTTCACTCTGTCTCCCTGTCTTCTATCCAGCCACTTGATTATTTCCTTATCCGTCTCTCACACACACACACACACACACACACACACACACACACACACACACACACACCCTTCTCTTTTAACACACTGTTGACTTTGCCGGAGGCTAATCTGAACTATTTCCAAACATCAGTCTTTTGTTTGGTAA
>VUQS01038560.1:0-13748 GCA_015108495.1 Heterochromis multidens | reverse complement strand
ATCCAATAAAGGTCTTCGGCCTTGTCCCTTACGCACAGAGATATCTCCAGTTTCTCTGAATCTTTTGATGATGTTATGCACTGTAGATGATGAGAGTTGCAAAGCCTTTGCAATTTGATGTTGAGGAACATTGTTTTTGTAGTATTCCACAATCTTTTTACGCACTCTTTCACAGATTGGAGAGTCTCTGCCCATCTTTACTTCTGAGAGACTCTGCCTCTCTATGACATCCCTTTTATAGCTAATCATGTTACAGACCTGATATCAATGAACTTAATTAGTTGATAGATGTTCTCCCAGCTGAATCTTTTTAGACTTTCTTGCTTTTTCAGCCATTTGTTGCCCCCGTGCCAACTTTTTTGGGACCTGTAGGAGGCATAAAATTTGAAATGAGCTCATTTAGTGGATGAAGGTGTACAATTTCCCAGTTTCAACATTTGTTATGTTATCTATGTTCTGTTGTGAATAAAATATTGGCTCATGTGATTTGGAAGTCCTTTGGTTTTCATTTTGTTCAAATTTCAAGAACGTCCCAACTTTTCCGGAATTCGGGTTGTAAATTAATTTCTTGGAAATGAGTATCTTAAAAGCTAATGTGTGATTTTATATGTTTTGTGTGACATAAAAGCTAAAATTCAGATGGGAAATTGTGCATTTTAAGCAACACTCTTAAAGACACTTATTGTCTCAACACACATCATCTAACACCAGGGAGTTATCTCTGCCCACTGTCTCTGCTCTCTGTGCAGCACAAGTTGGTACTGCACAGTTTGTACTATTTTGATTTTTTCCAAGTTTCATCGTGATGAATCTTAGCGTGTGTTGAATTGAATTTTACTGTTTTAATGTTGTAGCATTAGCAGACTGTCGCATTTCATAAAGTATAATTGGTAGCTTTGGTTTGCTAATAGTTGAACTCTGGACTCAGAATCCCTTGGTGACTTGTTTAAAGTGTTGGGTGTAACGTGTTACAAAGTAAGGTGTTACTGTAATCACATTACATTTTTTAGTAACACAGCAATGTAATGCATTACTTTGCTAAATCCAGTACAGTTACATTACAGTTACAATTACATTGTTACTTGCGTTACAAAGGCTCTTCAGTTTGTGTGCGGGACGAGGAAAATAGTGGAGTGGTCTACAGCTTTTGAAGAGTAGAGATATGTACATTACTTTTAGTTTCATTGCACAAAAGGACAAGAGCATGTTGGTGAAATGCAAACTACATCCAGAACAGAAACAACTACATTACACTGCTAACACAACTTCACTCTTTGCAAACATCTGCACAGACAGCATGCTAACACAAAGCCAGCCAAGACCTCAGAGTGATGATAAAGCTGAGTGTATGCCAGCCGCAGCCCAGCAGCCAGAGACTGAACTTCAACAGGTAACAAACGCAGTGATGAGCTGCCAGGTTTGCAGCCTCCATTTCTACCTGTTCATGTTTCAAAAATAGAATCACTCTGGCTACCATTTTGAAATCTCTTTGGGCTGGTTTTCATTGTTGCTTTGTGTATTCGGCTTTGCGTTCATACGTAAAAACTAAAAGAAAGATCTTACGTGTGTCCTCATTAGGATAGGGATTTGTGTTGGTGTGTGAAACTGTAGCCTCAGGTTTATATTGTTAACTGGTAATTATGAGACAATGTGATTCAGGTCATTTTACAAAGTAATGAGAAAGTAGCATATTGAGTAGTGTAACAAATTACTTTTTCCGGTGAATAATTAAGTAACATACTGCATTACTTTTAAGAAAAGTAACAAGTAATGTGTAAAATACTACTTTTTTGATTAACGATCGTTGTTTCCCAAACAAGAACCTATTAGACAAAGTATATCAGGAACTTCACCGTCTCCCTCACCCCCTGTAAAGACATGTTGATTTATGTGTTGCCACATAATTGATAGCAGCTGGTCCTCAGGTATTTGTTTTTGTTATAGTTTATTTTATGTATAAGCATCAGTACTCTAGCAGTTAACAGCTGATTTTGATATATCTTAATATGTGAAAGGTAACTTTACAGTACTGTTAAGTAACAGTATGTAACTTTATGCTACAGTCAAAATAGGGAAAATTGGTTGGAGATCATGGCACAACCAAAATTATTGTAACCGTGTGCAATGCCTCATTGCCTTTTAAATAGTTGCTTTGAAGACATGAATCTTCTCTGTGACCACTTGCAGTCAATTGCCAATTTCAAAGCAACTTTGAATTTTCAACCCCCAGCGGAAAATTGTTTATTTTTCCTGATCCTCATCATTCCTGGCCTCTTTGATAGCTAACAGCCTCATAATTGAAAGGCTGTGGTCCATCATATGATTAAATTTTTAATATTTTTAATATCTTCAGAATCAAAGCTACTTTTTGTATCCACCTTCCGCTGTGTTATGTAATGGCCAAGATCCATTTGGAGGGAGGGGGATGTATAAACTACAATAAAAAAACACACACACAAAAAAACCCCAAAAAATAATTTAAATGTTTTTTTTTTTTTTTGTTTTTTTCATTTCTTCAGGAAAATCTAGTGTTGCTTCATTTTCCTACACATTTAGTCACTCAGGTCACCAACAGGCAGGTTGCTCTTTAAGTCTTCATAATTCAGAGTCTGGGTGGTCGTGTACATTTTTATATGCAGTCTATGGATAGGATCTGCCTTTCTGCTGAGCAAAAAAGGCAAATTAAAACATGCCAGGAAAGTTATTTTGACTTTCAAAATCAATAAATATGTCTTTCCAGCTTATTTTTTCTTAACACAGGGTACCATCCATCTCTCACTGTCTTTAAAAAAACAGAATTTACAATTAAACTGCCTCCACACTGTGTGCTTCTGTAAGGTGAATGCTTTGCAGTGCCTGGTTTTTGTTGAATGTGACTGTTTATTAGTTTTCTGTTTATTTGATCACACACTTTAAGATAAAAACTTCTAAACACGCAGTCAAATTTCCATATTTCATGCCCTTGAAGAACCCCTGAGTGTGAATGAACCTTTGAGGGACAGTGAAAACTAAGAAAGTGTATTCACATCATTCAGACACAGAAATCCATTCACCTCAGTAATTCTTCTGCTTGAGACAAAAAAAAGCATTCAGTTGCCAATTACACATATTTTTTAATCACAAGTTGCTGTGGTCTGCTTGCTACTCACCTGTTCTCACCCACACCTGCATGGAAAAGAACAGCAGGTTGTTTCCAGAGCCATGCCGAGATTTCAGCATGCGCCCATCAGTGATGTGTTGAGAGCTGGGATCTGCTTCAATTGGAGTACAGCTGCTGCACAACTAATGAAACACTTTCACTTCTGCATCTTCTACAGTGTTTTCCCTCAGAGAGCAAAGAAGCTCCCTTACATGCTCAAAGGCATATTAACTACCAGGTTATGTGTATAAAACTGAAGAATATAAACGCTCATATTATTTTCCTTAATAAATGCAATATGGAGTCTTATAAAAGCCTTTATTTAATTTCAAGTAATGGAAAAGAAGAAAGCAATCAAAAATGTAATATTTGTTCTCAATATACACTTCTACTGCTCGTATAGTACATCTGCTCTCCTTCATGTTCAAGTAATAGAAAATAGAATGGTCTACAGCCTGCTCACAGAACTGCCAGAGACAAATAACTGCACATTACACATCAACAGAAGTTACATTCACTTGGGAATGCAAGCAGCCGATATCTTCTCTTTGTTCTGTTCCTTTGTCAAAGATTCTTTCCTCATTGTACAATAAGATCTGTTTATCTGTTGTAAGAAAATATGTCTAATTCTGTAAAGAGTATTACACACTCCAATCATTAATACCCCTAATCTGCTTTGCTAGAGCGAGCGCAATATGATCTAAATGAGTCATCACACTGTAAACTCATCGAGGTCCTCACAATGACGTGGCTGCTGTAGTGCCAGACAGTACATCCAAACATTAACACCTTATTCAGATAAGTACAACAGCTGAAAATACATGAGGAACATTCATAATTAGAGCTTGCGATGAACCCAAGAAGAGACCATTTGGGTTCAAACAAGCATGTTGGCATTTATTTCATCTGCAGTTGGTAATTTTGGGACAGTTTGTGTCCTGTCTAAATGAGGAGTTTACCGCAAACCCCTCAGCTTCCTGGTTTGTAAATGTCTTGTAAAAATCACGCTGGCAATCACAGCCAACCACCTGATTGTTTTGCACATTTGTGGGAAGCATTTTTCCAAGTTTATGCCTAATTTATGAGCACTCAAACAGCTTGAAGTAACAGCAGGCAAGATAATACAGAGGGGTTTGCTTTGGCCTCGCACTGCAGAACTTCATGGTTAAGGAACTGACAGTTTCATTGTGGCTATTCATTATTTGCCAATACCAGTAACAGAGAAGCAAGTGGTAAGAGGGGATTCAACATTACACTGACTCTCTCACTGGCGCCAACAGTCCTGCTAACATTTAAGGTGCTTCTTGCTGGTCATGTCGTTCCAGATGCGGTGCATCTCCTCAGGGGAGATCTGGTGGACAGTGACCACCCGGCGGTAGCGACATAGGCTGTAGGCCATCTTCCAGTGGTTGAAGCCACTGTTCTGGAAAGGGTGAATACCTAGCTTCCGGAGGCACACGCCGACATACACGTCCTCCAAGTGCAGCAGCCTGGTGTGTAAGGAGGTTTTATATATGAGCTCAGCCACGTCTGCTGAAAAAACGTAGCCGGTGCCGGAGCAGAATGGTGGGTACTTGCTTTCCGGGTACAGATCCCTGGGCATGTACCACTTGCTGCGCATGTCTCTGATTGGCCCACCGTTGATGACGTAGCCAGTGAAGTACCTCCTTCTGGGCTTTGTGGTGGGCTTCAGGAGGCTGTAGATGAGGTTCTCCATGTTGACAAAGATGTCACTGTCTGTCTTGAGGACATATTGAGCTTTAGAGCAGAAGGTGGCCACCCAGCGCATCCCCATCAGAGTCTTAAGTGTCAGGTTGTGGTATGAGTCAATAAAATCCTCCACTATAATGTCATGAAAGATCTGACTCTCCTGCTCCACCATCTGGTTGAGGACGGCATCGGTGCTACGGCCTAACAGGAAGAGTGTGACCACATGCACATCCTGAAACGTGCTCTCATCACCCCATGTCTCTCTGATGGCCTGACGGGCATCGAATTCCTTATGAGTGGTGCTGATCAGGATGACAAGGAATGGGGGCTCTGCCTCACACTTCTTGTCCTCGTTAATGAGGTAGCCAAAGTCGTGTGGGTTGACTGAGCGTGTGCGGATGTTGCTGAAAGTGGAGTTCTTGTTCACCTTGAGCGTCTTGCGTATTGGGATGTTTACCTGGCCCACGTACGAAGTAGAGGGGCGGGAAACACTCAGGTACCACAAAGCACTGGCCCAGCAAACCACTGTCAGCAAGTATAAGCAGGAAACCTTAGAAGGCATCGCTGTTCACTTGGCTGGCATTACCAGTGGCAGCAGTGTTGGAAATGTTGAGACCATGCCTCCATGGGTTGTTAGATCTCGCAGTGCAGCGGGAGGCTGCCTCCGCAACACAGCGGACATTAATTTCAGGACTTCTCTGCTGTCTAATGTTGCTATTGTGATTGAAAAGGAGAATGGCAGAGATTCCTTATCATGTCCACACCCTTACTGTGTCCCATCGCAGCTCACAGGACGGCTTTCAACTCTTTGTGACAGCATCTAAAAAAAGATGAGAAAAGCAGACATAAATCAGAACCACATAATGAAACAGCAGCAGTAAGATAAGCATGTTGACTTGAGGTGAGACATCTAGCATCCTATATCTCACATTTTTGAAAAGGCAAGATGTGTGACTTATTTAACAGCAATTTTTTATTCCCTATTCATTATAGCCTATAGATCAGCTCAGTGGCTGTGCAAGCAGCGCCGTGCCACAGCATATCATTCCACCGCTGCCTCTGACGAGAGTGCTGTGGGCTGAAGAAAGTGAATATCCCACGAAACACTCACCATTGATGGGGCCTGCTTTGCCTCTACTCTTACCAGCTTCTGTTTGCAATCGCCCTTTGCTATCCCCCTGGACTAGACACAGACTGACGAATCAGAGAAGTCACAGTGGAGGAGGAGGAGATAGGGTGATATTAAGGCAGAGAAGGTGTAATGAGCTCATGGTAAAAGAGTAACCTGATTCCCATGGTTGTATTCACCCATTTACTCCCACCATTCCCTCCTCAGCCACCCTTTCCACACCTTAATGTCACCCCAAATTCGGCGGGTGGATTTTGCATATTTTGTTCTTTAATGAGCTTCGTTAGCTGGATGTTGTGGAACTCTTTTTAGAATCCCCTCTCTAATTGGGCACACTGACATGGGCTATAAGGATGAATTTAAACTCTAAACATGGAATATTTATTATAATCAAATGGATTTGGATGCCAGTTAGCATTCAAAGGGAGTGGTGGATAACCTATTCATGAAAGCCAGACTAAAACCTAATCCTTCTTTACAAACAGACTTATTTGATCCAGGCATAATCTCTTATGATGTCGAAGCAGCCTTCTTCTGTTCTCATTCTAAGGAAACACATTTTTGTATCATGCATAACTGATGATGAACCAGAAAAAGTGCTACAGATCCTATTAGAGATACTGAAATGTGTGAGGATGCTTCTTGTGCTCTGTTTTAAGATGGAAGTGCTGTGATAAGAGCAGCTCATTCTTTTATCAGGCCAAGATTTTGGCATGTCTTGTGGGGCGTGATGGTTCTTTTCATCAGGACTTTTCTCTTCTTCCCCCCCACCCCTCCATCTCCCCCCTATCTCTTCCCTCTCTTTCTTAAGCAGAGCCATCAATCTCACGGTCCAGTAGAATCCATCTCATCATGACTGCTTTTCCACACCTCCTCACTCTCCATCCACTCAATCACTCTTTCCTCTACTTCAGTGGGCGCTTGATCCATCTTTATATGTCTCACTGCCTCCCTCCCTCGCCTTTTTATTATTTTTTGTCTGGTTTCACATTTCCCACACCATCTTGTTCCTTTCTTCACATCAACCATGAACTACCTTTACCTTCTCTGTGTGTCATTATTTTTGGTGGGGTGCAGTATTTCTCACCTCAGAGCTCAACTCCACCTTATTGACAGCTTCTACTGCAATCGGTCTACCTAAAGCCACTCAAGCTCCGCTGCCTCCTCCCTCCCACTCAGACAAAGTCACTAAATCATCATATTCATCCCATTTCCTCGACCTCGCTCACCCTTCTTCCCTCACCTCGTTTTTCTACGTTGGCTTCTTTTCACCTTGAGGAAGCTCTGTCAGTTTCATAATCTTCCAAAACTACTTTATGCTCACAATAACAGATATCCCGCTTTGGTGATGCATCTCAAGGAATCCTGACACCTTAACTTCCCCTTAGAGTAAATTGAAAGATGGCTGTATCCTTTCATGATGCTGCACAACACTGAATTACATTAGCGTCTGAATACACACTTTCCCAAATTATCTTACCCTTCTAAGGGAATATCAGGGCTTGGGATCACAGTTATTAACTGTGGTGATAACACTCATGCAGTGGGAGATATTCAGTAACCCCAGTGTTAATTTGTGGTTAGCAAAAGCTAATTCTGCATAGCAAACACAGCCCTCACAACTTACTGATACAACCAGTTGCCAGATGAAGAATGTACTGTAGGATAATAATGGCAGCAGTCTGCTGAATGCATGCCTGCAAAAACTGTATTCAGATATCTAGATTGCTTTGTTTTGTACCTTTATTTATCCTGCTCACATGCATGTACAGTATATACACTCAGATGCTATTTAATTAGGTATACCTACCTAAAACTAATGCAGTCTAATCCAACAGTCATGCATTATACAGTAGTGGTCAGAAGTTTACATATATTCATCAAGGTAATTTCAGACTTAATGATTTCTTTGAACTGTTCTTTTTCCAGGGTAGAATGACTGTACAGCATACATCTTTAATGACTTTAAAAAAAACAAAAATTGCGTGCACAAGTTTGAATTTATCTTGGATTTTCTTTAATCTACACACGGTCAAAATTATACATACAGGCTTAAATATATACATACACTCACTTAAATCTTTTAAAAAGTGGTCCTGGAGGTTCTAGAATGTCTTTTAACTTGACAAAGCCAAGGCCTATTACCTTCTCGTTAGTGATCATGATTGACTACAACTGGTAACTTCTCTTTACCAGCATAAAAATTATTTGTTTGACAGCATTCATTGGATTGACCAATACTCAGAACAATGGGAAAGTCCAAGGAACTCAGTGAAGGTCTAAGAAGGAGAATTGTAGATTTACACAACTTGGGAAGGTTTCTTGGAGCCATTTCTAAACAACTGCAGATTCCAAGATCATCAGTTCAAACAATTAGTAAGTGCAAGTTTTCTGGATGTGTCACCACTTTGCCAAGGAATGGAAGAAGAACCAAACTGTCACCCTCACATGAGAAGAAATTGGTTAGGAACAACCAGGGAACCACCTGGAATTTCCAGCCTGCCATGAACTGGAAACTGCTGGAACACCAGCGTCACTGTCCACAGTGAAGTTAGTATAACATCATCATGGACTGAGAGGGTGCCAACTACGAATCAGAATTAGAATCAGAATCAGAATACTTTATTAATCCCAGAGGCAATTATGTGGTCACAGTTGCTCCAGGACAGTAATTAACAAGTTAAAATACCAATATTAAATAATAAAATATATTACAAAATTACTAAATATTACAAAAATAGCTCTGATAATACAAATAACTCTAATATATAAATATCCCAATATATTAAACAAAACTGAATATAGATAAAGTTGAACTGAGGTGCTCATCTTATCATACTGCCTTTATTATATTAAGGGTGTATAGTTGTTGCAGTGTATACTTGTGCTTTAGATGGGGGAGTTGTACAGAGAGAGCCACAGGCAGGAATGATTTCCTGTGTCGTTCAGTGGTGCATTTGGGTAATCTCAGTCTTCCACTGAACGTGCTCCTGTGACTGGCCAGCACGTCATGGAGTGGGTGGGAGGTATTATCCAGCATTGTCCTTAATTTATACTTATGCCCTTCCTGTATATTGCAGTTGTGTTTTTAACCCAGTCCAGTTTATTGTCAATGTGTACTCCGAGGTATTTGTAGTCCTCCACTATGTCCACATCGACCCCCTGAATTGAAACAGGGGTCACTGGCTTTCTGGGCCTCCTAAAGTCCACAATCACTTTAAGAAAAGTTGTGAAATTTCAGGTCAAAAGAATGAAATTTAGGGTATTTTTATTGATGTCAAATGTCACTCTTGACTTTATGCTATTAGCTAAACTAATAGCTAGTGGTTGTCACTCATATTTGCCAAACATGAGAAAGATGTTATTAATAGCAGTAAAGGAAACAAGGGTTATTTAATATTTATTGATTTATGCTTCGTGAATTCCTTCAATTGAATGTAATTTTGTTAAAATAGCAATTTTATAGTCATAATTATAATTTTAGTCTACAATAAATAACAGTAGGAGGCCACATGTACACATAAATTAATACACACATTGGGACTGATAAATCACAATGTGCAATCATTTTCAATCATCTGCAATGATCAACACTCCATCTACACTGCTATTAATGTCCAACCTCTGCACTATTAAGCATTCTGTTTTGCTGTTCATAGTCACTTAAACAATGTCAAATTCTATCATTGTATCATATATACATATATTTAAATTATATTTCTTCTACCTTGTATTAGTGTATTTTTTTCTGTTGTTGTATAGCATTATTGTTATAGGCTATGCTGCTGTAATAACATGAATTTCCAATTATGGGACTAATAAAGTCCATCTATCTATCTATCTATCCCCATAATTGCTTATAAAACATAATCCTATAAAACATAATCTTTAGAGAGCTGATAAGAGCCGATTGTTTGGGCTACCAACAGAAAAAAAAGTTAAGGTGAGAGACCTCTTGATGCATGCTCAATAATCCAGGTAAAAGAATCCCAAAAAGTTGAATCTGTCCCACTAAAAAACGTTACATCCAGATGAACAGATTCAACTTTTTGGGATTAAGGGGAGAGAGAAACAGTATTTCGGTTCTCCTGCATGTCCCTGTACATGTAGCGAATTGAAAATAAAAATTCTTTGAATCTTGAATCTTGAATCTTAACTTATTTACAAACATGGCATAAGTAGAGAGTCATAAATCTGGTAAAATGATACAGTAAGGTGAGCCGCTGATTTCAGCACAGGTGTGTCACAATGTTATTTCTTCTTTGAAAAGGCATATAAGACTGTTTTAATGCTTGTTAGGATCTAGTACCTATACTGCTTTGTTCTTAATGGAAAAGCAAGTCCACAAAAGTGCACAAAAAGGCTACAATAATGGATAGAGTGATGTTATCTATATTGTCTTTTTAATTACTCAAGTGACAGTAAAACATTGTTGCCGCTATTAATAATGGAATTAGATAAGAGATGTGACTTTCGTGTTTCTCCTGGCAGGTAACCTCCTAGCTTTAATATCTGGTCCAGATATTCTATCACCAGCCAATTACAGTGACTAATGAACATTCCCACAATGCCCACTGGTTTGCTGGTGGATGAGGATTGCTGATAGACTCAAGGTTTCAAAAGTGAGAGATTACATCATATTAAGGCTTAATTACACCCATAGTGAGTTGTTCCTATCAAGAGCAGATTCAGTGTAATCTCTGCTGTGGTTTATTGCCCATGTGGACCTACATGATGATAACTGGGTGGATTGGAGTTGTCAAAGCTGGTTTTCATCAATCTGTTTACAGCGTCCCCACGATCAGTGCAGCCTAATTATAATTCCAGAGCATCTATTGCCAAAAATAATAGGGAGCAATTATGTAGGTAACAAAGGCAGATGGACAGAGATAGAATTTTTTTTTTTTTTTTTAAAAGCTTTGTTTGCTGGAGTTGTGAAGATTTTTTCAAAATTTGACTAAATTAGTAAAACTTTCTCCTTAGAATAAAATGAACATCAGGATTCTTTTTAAATGACACAAAGAGGAAAAGGGCAGAGAAGGTTGCAAAATATAGACAAAACACTTGAATAATAAAGGCAGAAGTTAACATTTTGCAGAAATTATCATGCTGCGCAAAAGTACTGTTTATAACCATGAAACTCCTGCAGTGGTCCTTTTTGGCTTTCTGAGACAGAAGTAGTTCAGACTTTAACACAAAATGAAAATGCAGTTTAGTGCAATAGAATATATACACCACCACAAATACCCTGTAAAACTATTCTTATAGCTACTGTTGTGCATCTTAAAATATTTATGCATGTTATTTACAGTATAGGAAACCTCTAATCTTTTAACAGCAGCCTTATCTAGTAGGATACATTTGCTGAGTCTGCATGTTTAGATAAACTTCAACAGTAAAGTCATTTGTATGTATGAGCACCAATCCTGTCACCGCGTAATGAGTGCCTGTAGTGACAAACTGTTTCTCAAAAAGCAGATAAATGGCTCATATACAATTCAAAAATAAATCATGTGTGCTGTTTCAAAAAAGTTAAACTCTGTAAATTCTAAACTTTCTTTGAACTAAGCTCTGTTGCAGTAAATTTAGTGTGGTCGATAGATAAGGGGAGTCTGATTTGTTCTGTTTAAGTGTTTGTCTTTGGGATGATTCAGAGCATTATTTCATTGCAGGAAAACAAAAGAGAACAATGTAAGCTGGTGTGTCCAGTTAAAGACAAAGTAATGACTCACATGCAACAACCCTGAAAAATCACTAGTGCTTCGTAAATTTTAGATTTGGAGAATTTAATTGTTCCCAACTTTGGTCCATACTGAAATACCGCAATTAGATCACTCTGAAATTTAGCACTATTCAGTGAAACGTCGACACCGATGGATGCATGGATTGGTGCAATATTTTGTAAAGACACATAGGTGACAATGAATCCAAGTGGCCTTTCCTCTAGTACCACCATGTATGCTTCGAAGCCCAGGAAAAAAATTTGTTGTAATTCATTATCATCAGGTCGCTCTAAAAGCGCCGTGAAAAGCCTTCAGTTGATCCAGAACGATACAAATTGAATACTAACTGGGACCGTAAACAGAGACTATATTTCTCCCATATTAGCTTCTCTTCATTGGCTCCCTGTTAAATGCAGAATTAAATTTATAATCCTCCTCCTAAGATACAAAATCTTAAATAATTTGGCCTTGTCATGTCTTAAAGACCTCATAGTATCTTATTATCATAACAGAGCACTTTGCTCTCAGAAGCGTGGTTCCTAGAGTTTTCAAAAGTAGAATGGGAGGCAGAGCCTGCAGCTATCAGGCCCCTCTACTATGGAACCAGCTCCCAGCTTGGATTTGGGAGACACCCTCTCTACTTTTAAGATTAGGCTTAAAACTTTCGTTTTTATAAAATAAAATATTTTTTTTAAATATTTTTTTAAAAAATTTAAATAAATAAAAATAATAAATAATTTTTTAAATTTAAAAAAAATTTAAAAAATGTAAAAAAAAATGTAAAAATTACAAAAAATGTACAAAAACATTAAAAATGAAAAATATTAATTAATACAAAAAATTTAAATAAAAAAATGTAATGAAAACAAAAACTTTCCTTTTTGATACTGCTTATAGTTAGGCTTGAATCAGGTGACCCTGAACCATCCCTTAGTTATGCTGCAATAGGCTTAGGATGCTGGGGGGCTTCCCATTTCTTCTTCACTCATCTCTTTTCACTCTCTGTGTGTTTATACATCACTACTGTATTTAATCATTAGCAATTATTAAACTCTGGCTCTCTTTCTCTCTGCTGTCTTCACTTTCCCCTCACCCTAACCGGTCACGGCAGATGGCTACCCCTCCCTGAGCCTGGTTTCTTCCTGTTAAAAGGGAGTTTTTACTTCCTACTGTTGACAAGTGCTTGCTCATAGGGGGCCAACTGATTTTTGGGGTTTCTTTCTAATATTGTAGGGTCTTTACCTTACTCTATAAATTGCCTTGAGATGACTGTTATTGTGAATTGGTGCTATATAAATAAAATTGAATTAAATTGAACTGAATATATTACTTGTATTATAATTTATTATATTAGTAAATGGCAGTAGTGTATATGGTGCATCTGGAAAGTATTCACAGCATTACACTTGTTCCACATTTTGTCATGTTACAGCCTTATTCTAAAATGGATTAAATTAATTTTTCACCTTAAAATTCTAATCACAATACCCCATATATATATATATATATATATATATATATATATATATATATATCACGTACATAAGTATTCACAGCCTTTGCTCAATACTTTGTTGAAGCACCTTTGGCAGTAATTACAGCCTCAAGTCTTTTTGACTATCATGCTACAAGCTTGGCACACCTATTTTTGGGCAGTTTCTCCCATTCTTCTTTGCAGAACCTCTGTGTTGGTGCACAGCCATTTTCAGATCTCTCCAGAGATGTTCAATCAGATTCAAGTCTGGGCTCTGGCTGGGCCACTCATGGACATTCACAGAGTGGTCCCGATGCCACTCCTTTGTTATCTTGGCTGTGTGGTTAGGGTTGTTGTCCTGTTGGAGGATGAACCTTCGCCCCAGTCCAAGGTCCAGAGCATGTCTCATCAAGCATGTCTCTGTACATTGCTGCATTCATCTTTCCCTCGACCCTGACTGGTCTCCCAGTTCCTGCTGCCGATAAACATCCCCACAGCATGATGCTGCCACCACCATGTTTCACTGTAGGGATGGTATTGGCCTGGTGATAAGCGGCGCCTGGTCTCCTCCAG
>VUQS01038550.1:0-27302 GCA_015108495.1 Heterochromis multidens | reverse complement strand
AGACTGAGATAGCCACTCCAGAACCTTCACTTTTTTCTGCTGTAGCCAATGAAAGGTCGACTTGCCCTTGTGTTTTGGATCATTGTCATGTTGGAAGGTCCAAGTGTGTCCCATGTGCAGTTTCCAGCCTGATGAGTGCAAATCTTTCTGCAGTATTTTCTGATAACCTGCTGCATTCATCTTGCCATCAATTTTGACCAAGTTCCCTGTGTCTGTGTAGCTCACACATCCCCAAAACATCAGTGATCCACCTCCATGTTTCACAGTAGGGAGGGTGTACTTTTCATCATAGGCCTTGTTGACTCCTCTCCAAATGTAGCATTTATGGTTGTGGCCAGAAAGTTCAATTTTGGTCTCATCACTCCAAATAAGTTTGTTCCAGAAGTTTTGAGGCTCGTCTCTGTGCTGTTTGGCACATTGTAAACTGGCTGCTTTGTGGCATTGGTGTAGTAATGGTTTTTGTCTAGCGACTTTTTATACACACACACTAATTACAAGCAAACAGATCACAGGTGAGGATGGTTACCTTTAGGAGTCATTTAAACCTGTGTGTGTCAACTTGTGTGTGTGTTATTATGCCAAAACTTCCAGGGTATGTAAACTTTTGATCAGGGTCATTATGATTTAAAAAGTGCAAACACAACTGTTTGATAATAAATGGCTTCACCCAACCACTAACCATGAGTGAAAGAAAGTTTTTGTATTATCATTCATATTCTCTGAAAAATGGCCAAAACAAAAATCACAAATTCTGCCAGGGTATGTAAACTTATGAGGACAACTGTAGGTTGAAAACAGGACTTAGTATGTCCTGCTGTCCACTACAAAGGACACTGAATAAAAGTTTTGTTTTGAAAGGGTTAAATTTACTGTGTATTTCTTAAATCTTACAAAATTGAAGTTAAGAATCTCATATCAAAGAAAAAACAATTTGATTTTTAGCAATAGAAACACAATATCTGCAAAAAATGTTTACCACTTAACGTCCTTTGTTGCCATAAAATGTAGAAGCTCCAATGCCTGTCATTTAAAAAAAAAAAGAAAGGCCGTGTTGTCTGTTAGTCATACTCCCACAAAGTTGGCATCACTAGAAACCCCCCCCCCCCAGTATTCCGAGGGCCACTGAATGCACCACAGGAGAAGCGAGCAGTTTCCCACCACAGCACGAGCTGCTCCATCAACTGTCTCGGCAAGAGTTGTGAAGCGAGTCAGTCACCGAAAACTTTGCAGAAAGTCCGCTGTACTTGTCTTCATGCGGCGTTTAGGTGGATGCTGAGTGGATCTGACGCCGCTGGTGGGTAAGTTTGTGCCACAGTGTCCTCAAACGGTCCACCTCACGTTGAGTTTAGAGAACCGTTCACGAGTGTTTTGGTAGAGAGAGCGGCTTGTTTGGAAAGCTGCTCGTGGCATCTGTGGTTCCCCAAAAACTGATGTCCAGGAGTCCAGCATGTACCCAGATCAGCCCGTTAATAAAGCTGTCGCACTCTTTGTCCGGGCTGCTAGAAATGAATGTAGGTGATATGCGGTTGTTAAGCGTGACACTGTTTCAGTTATCTGACTGTGTTTAACAGTGAGTTTCTACACGCTTCTAACTAGTAGAAGCAACACATGTAGTTTAATCTGCAGTGCTGTGGATGTCTTATTTCTGTCTAAAGTTTGTTTATTTAACAAATCACTCTTTTTTTTCCTCTCTTTTTTTTTTTTTTTTTTTTTTTTTTTTTTTTTTTTTTTTTTTTTTTTTTTTTTCTTTCTTTTTTTTTTTTTTTTTTTTATTTATTTATTTTGTAGAGTTTAAAATGTGTATCACTGCTCTATAACTAAAAACACAGTAACATATGAATATCGATTACCTGGTAAGGAACTGAACTGACATTTTACTTCAATCCTCTGAATGCCAGCTTCCGCAGAAGTGTGTGTGCCATGTGTAGTGAGATGTTTGACCTTCCTTAGAGAAAGAAAGCTTCCAGCTGTTTGGAGAATGAAGTAGGTGGGCCTCTGCTTTACACTCTGCACTCAAGAACATCTCATAAAGGTTTCATGTGGTTGTGGAGTTCACAGGAGCTGTTTCACTTCATCTTGGTGTTTGTGAAGGTGCAGCAAAATTTGCTTTGTGTAAATAGTGACATTTTCTTAGGCGACATGAACATTATGAGCAAAGAATGTGTCTAGGACTACTCTGCTTGCTGTTGTAACAATGCCTAATCATCTTTGGCTTGTACTATGTCACAAAGCAAAACAGCCAGTCTGACTAAATGGCTGCCCAGACCATCATAGATCCAGCACTGTTTTTAACATTCTGCATATTATGGTTTAAAATTGTTTTTCTTCTTGTAACTCTAAACCCAGTGTGATAGCTGTTTTTCCTACTGTTAGATGATCCAGATGTTCAGTGATTGCAAAGCAGTTCCCAAATTGCTGCCATTTGGTTGATACCAACTTTGAGTAACTTGTGTTTATAGTATATAGCAATTTTTGTTTATTGTGTAACAAACAGGTGCTGTTTAAATTCTGTGTTATTTAGAGCACAGTTTATATGCTGCAAGACTGCCCTGCCATTTCTGCAAGCTTTAACTAAATGTCATGGTTCCTTTTAAGTGATTAAGTTTATTCATGTTTGACACTTTTTTTTTCCTGATCAAGTGAGGCAACCATACCATAATGTTAGTTTTTATTAGTTTTGGTCATTGTATCTGCCTTGATCTGTCTTTTAGACACTTTTATTAGAAATTAAATCAATAATTTCAGTGTGGATTAAGTGATATTTTTGATGTGTAACAATCTGTTGGAAATTGGCATATAAGCTGCTGCCTGTTCTATTCCTCTGGCCTAGTTCATCCGTGCATCCTTAGAGCCTTGTCCGTAAATTATACTTCTGTTGCTCTCTTTGTTAATGCAACCTGGAAAAAACTGTAATAAAATTATGACATCAAACATCCTGAGAAGGCATTGAAGGGCAGGAGAAATTCAGCTTTCAGCAAAATTTGACCATAGATGGAAAAATTGTGGATAAGCCAAGGTTGTTTATTGAAATGTATACTGAATATACTAAATGAATACTGCCTATCTGTGCAATATTCCATGGTGTCTTCATGTGTGCTATTTGTGCAATATCTTGATCTTGTATAGGCCATCCATGCAATATTTCATGTGTTCTATTTTTAGAATATTTAATCTGCTCAACTTTTTGAGGTATGAGGCATTCTTAGTGTGTACGTATATGATCTGATTTTGCATACCATTATATGTTTTGTGATTCTATTTGTCTGCTGCTATGTTCTCTCGTATGGCCAAGACAAATTTCTCCTCAGGAAGACAATAATGGCAAATCTAATCTAATCTAATTTAACACTCTAATGCATGGTGCCAGTGAACAGGATGCCAGTTAAACTTGAATTAAAATCACATTATGTCAGTAATTACTCCAAACTAGCATGGCATCATCTCCCAAGCCTTCACTTTATTGCTACTTGATCACTGCCTTTATCAATATTTGTTAACCTAAAATATCAGATCATGAATCAAAAGTGCTGGTGGAAATGAGCATGTCACCTCTAATATCAGTCAAAACCCTACATGAAAAAATACTTTGGTCAAAGTTTAATCCACTGGCACAGTGGTACAGTGGTTAGCACTGTTGCCTCACAGCAAGAAAGTCCTGGGTTCAGATTAACTGGGTGACTGGAGGCCTTCTGTGGGGAGTTTGCATATTCGCCCTGTGTCTGTGTGGGTTCTCCCTGGGTACTTCAGCTTCCTCCCAAAGTTGAAAGGATGCCTGTTAGATTAATTGGTGATTCTAAATTGATGATCTCTAACCATCTAGTTTGCACTAGTTCTCTGGACGAAAATGCTTTGTTAATGCCAGAGGTCAGAGAAGAATGGCCAGACTGCTTTGAGCTGATAGGAAGACAACAGTAACTCAAATAAATACTTAATACAATCGAGGTATCCAGAAGAGCATCTCTGAGTGCACAACACATCAAACTTTAAAGCAGATGGGCTACAGCAGCAGAAGACCACACGGGGTGCCACTTCTGTCAGCTAAAAACAAGAAACTGAGGCTACAATTCACACAAGCTCACTAAAATTGAACAATAGAAAATTGGAAAAATATTTCCTGGTCCAATGAGTCTCAATTTCTACTGTAACATTTGGGTGAGAATTTGGCATAAACAACATTAAAGTATGGATCCATCCTGCTTTGTATCAACGGTTCAGGCTGCTGGTGGTGATGTACTGGTGTGGGGGATGTTTTCTTGGCACATTTTGTGTCCCTTAGTACCAACTGAGCATCATTTAAATGCCACAGCCTACCCGAGTGTTGTTGCTGATCATGTCCATCCCTTTATGACCGCAGTGTATCCATCTTCAGATGTCTGCTTCTAGCAGGATAACGTGCCATGTCACAATGCTTAAATCATCTCAAACTGGTTTCTTGAACGTAAGGAACTGCAAATGAAGTGCATTTGCTGGTGGCGCCAGAGCTCTTCATATGAAGTATCTACTAAAAAATGTTGAAAGGTTGTCTGCCGCCACTTTAATTAGACTCATCTGTAAGTCAGGAAAGAGGATTTATTTAGTTTAAAAGTCAAAACATTTCTCATCTGATGTTATTTCACCCTCCCCATTCTGCTAGTGACCAGATGCAGCATAATTAAATGCTAATATCTCAAGCACTTCTAATGCAATATGCTCTAATACAAGCCCTTTAGTAAGAACAGATGACAGTGCTTTCACATGGTGGATATTCCTCGCTGAAACTCCTTCTTGTATTAAAATGGAAAATGTCTTTAAAAAGACTTAAATCCTTAACTATAACATCAAATAGAAATTTGGGCCGACACGTGAATATATGCAGTACTGGCTTTACTCTGACTGAGGCTAATGAATGTAGCAGTGACACATACAGTATTTTCAAACTCCTTTTTTGCTTGCTTGTTTCACAGTTCCACAGTGAATAAATGAATGTATCTGCCAACTATAAATGGAGCAAACAGATTATGGCAGAGTAGAGAGAGAGCAAGACAGGCAATGTCTTTCGACTTTTAACCAGCATAGCAAATAGCTTTGTCTCTGTGGCACCTCTGAAAAGCTAGACTCAATCCATTAAACTGGCAGTTTGGTGAACTCTGTACAGCCCTTCAGAGCTTCAAAGCAAAAGATATATCCTGATGCTCCCTCAAGACTCAGATCCTATACATGAAGTGAAGAGCTGGTGCTTATCCTCAAAGACTTTAAGTAAGTTGAAGATGCTGGATGCTTCAAATATAAATAATGCAAGACTCACACTGTGTATATTCAGGAAATCACTCCACTAATTTAATTAGAATGTAAAACAATAAAGAGCACAAAGAATCCGTCCACAGAGGAGCTCTGTTATTACATGATAACTGCACAATCCGTCCCTTGGATAGACATAATCACTTCATTAGTGTCAGATCTCTCAGTGTTAATTTGCAACTCAGACTGGTATGAAGACTGTGAGAGGAAAAGGAAGCAGCATTTTTTTTTTTTTTTTCATTTTTTAAAATTTGACATCTGCCTACAAGTGAACATGACATGATATCCTGAAGAGTGGTTCTGGTTAAGGGTTTAGCTGTCTTGCCATTTTTAATCACTGCGGGTGGCTGGGTGGAGACAGGTGACAGACTACCATGGGCTCACATTGCCCTCTCACTGCTCTCGACCAACCATTCAAGATGACAAGTGTCACTGTGCCATACTGATCTGTTTCCCAGAAACCACAACCTTGACCGCCTACGGGAATATTGTCCAACTTGGTTATTTTAGTAAGCTCTTTATTGTAACAATAAGTATGCAGAATGCAGACTAGATTATCATGCCTTATCACCCATTAAGTACCTCTTGGACCTGTGTTGTAGTATACTCTAGCTCTTTATATAAGTAAAAAAGATGCATCTATGGCATCTCTTGCTTTTGTTAGAATGTTGTTTGCAATCCTGATCATTAAATCTTGTATAGGGGATTTTCATTCTATGCCTCGTCCTTGTAACCCCAGGTTTTCTTTCTTGGCACTTACTCAGAGGAAGAGAGCAGGGTCTCCTGTGTTGGCCAAACCTCTGGTGACAAGCTCCATTACATAACCACTGGCAAAAACTAAAATATGCAGCAATCTGCAATAGCAGAGAGGCAAATATGCTGCAGTGAAAATGGCCTTTGATATGCCAAACGTGTGATATAATGTTTAGAAATTAGAAGATCCTGTGATTCTGTGTATTAGATTCATATTTGATTTTGTAGATGTGACATAGTTTTTTAATTAATACTTTGATATTGTTGTTTTCTTTTTTTCTTGTTCATTTTCATCCTTAACAGCAGTTAAAATGTGTTTTTTGACTAAATTCAGCTCATCACATTGTTGTTAACTATTACAGGTATAGACAATTAGTTATTCTAATAACCTAAATAAATAAAATCCCCACTTTAGCCAAATATTCTTTCTTTTGTTAAGTTTTCTCTGCCTCAAAGGCAGTTTAATGATACTGATGTTGTACCTAATGTACTCACTTCAACCCACTGCATCAAGTTCATCTTCTTTATCTTCCTCTCTTGATCTGATTTGTTCCTCTTTCTTTCCTCAGATAACCCACTTTTTTGTAATTTATTTCCAATAAAATGTAATATTCAATGAACATCAATAAAAAAAATTAGGGGAAAAACTGTAAAGGGATCGATATTTTGATTAAGCCTATGATGTCCTTGCTATAAACACACTAAACAATATTTTGATCCTTGTAAATGTAATTTAGATTTTTTTTTTGTCAACTTAAACTTAATTTTCAACACCAATATTTTTAAAGCAGTCTTACCAACACATTGCACTGCTGCAAGAAGATCAGTGCTTACTTCAGAGATGACTAATGACATTTTCACTACTAAAAGATATTGTGAAATTTAAAGACTACACTGTATGTGAAGTCAGTCCCCAAGAGTGATATGACTACTTGAGCCAGCCCCCTCTGTCACTGTTCCTACTAACTGCCTTGGGGTTAATTAATGTGTTCTTCCCTAAAAAAATGTAAAGTTAAAGCATAACCAATTTGACACATCACATTTGACTGTATATGTGTATAAACAGCTTTTGTGGATCCAGTGGTAACCCCTTAAAGTCTGCCTAAAGTAACTTGAGTCAGTGTCAGTTGAGCCATGCAGCAACTTGCAGGGTTAGAAAACTAAACCAGTGTGGAAGTACCAAAAACTGCAGTTCCTTGAATTGCTTCAAAAAGCCAGCCCCAAGTGGCTTACATACCTTTGTTAACATGTCCAACTTTACTGCAGATATACCGTGTTTACAGCCTAGTAGAAAACATGGTTTTGGTCTCAAAAAATTAGCTGGGGATGGCCAATATGCCAAGCATTAGGTCCAACCACTGAGTGACATGATGGTGGCTAGGTCCATTTTTTATACACAGTCTAGTATGGCTGTGGTAGAAGACTACTAGTTTGAAAAGGAAGAAATCTGGGAGTGTGAATCAACTACATTAATACTCGGGCAAACTCCAGGAAATAGCTATATGCATGCGATACAAAATTTGACAATGAAAAAAGCTTTTGCCTTTACTCATCTACTCTACTCATTTTGTTACTGTACCAGAGTTAGGTGATAGATTCAGTACTTGTTAGCTAGTTAGCCTGTGGATATAACTGCTGATTCCTGATTCATGCATTCAACCTGCAGATTTTAGAGAGACTCACTACTGAAGTTAGGTTAAGTTCCACACTCTTTCGTGCTGTTAGTTTTACCTTTTTGCATTTTGTTTAATTAGTTGAGTTCAACAAAATATTAAATCTCTTCAGGAGTCTTCCAAGTACCATTGCTGATATGGTGATATATATGTAAAAATGCATGAAATACAACAAATAGGTTTAACCACTGGTGCAGTTACAGCATACAGACAACAGTGTGAGTTTTAGGCTATGACATGTACAATTAGCACCCTTTTGATTTGGTGGCAAGATGAAAATATTGGCTCCTTGTTTGTTAATTAGCACAGCTGCCTCAGAGGACCAGAGCTATTAAATCAAGATAATTATCAGACAGTGCCCTGTGACAGAGAGGAATGACAAAGGAACTTGTGGCCAGTAACCTTGGCAATGGATGAAGCAGCCAGTTGTGGTCAACAGGCAGGTTTTTCTTTTAATGATGTCATGTATGTGTATTCGTCTTTAATTCAGCATCCTGTCTGCACAATTGTAGCTCAAAAACATATCTTGTGTAATTTAATAAGGTCAGGCGAAAGTAATGAGCCTTTCTTTCTTTTTGAAAAGCCATTGCTTTCCCCCAGAGAACCATTTTTAGCTGCAGATGAGTAAAAAAAAAAGATTTTATAGTGCAGCTGTGATAATGGCACATGACTAATTCAAATACTCTACACGAATGCCTGAAATGAACAGAAGGGCGTTTTTAAGAGCAGTGCTGACTGGCTGATTCATAAGATTAATGTGACAAGGACAAGAGAGAGAAACAAGAAACAGATAAGAAAAACATAACAATGAGAATTTTCTCACAGAGGGCTCATGACCTTTAAATTGAATATTCCACATGACAACATCCTGATATTTTGAACTTTTCAATTCCATTATAACTGTAATTTATTGTCAGTGTTGGCAAGATGTGCATGTGGTCCTCCTGGGGTTCACTCTAGTGCTGTTATCTTAAAAGAATATTAAGTGTTGTTACCTTTGCAGATGAGGTAAAAATATAATGACCCAAATTTGGGGAAGACCTTTGATTGTAAAGAACAAAGGAAGGAAAGGGAACTGAGCAGAGAGAAATAGTGCCATCCTTTTCTCTTTTCAGCCAAGAACTCACAGAGGAAGTGTCAATCTGTCAGAGGCTGGATATAATCTTCTACATTGTGACGCATGGGGCGATCATGGTGCCCTGTCACCGGTAGTCCTTGTCGTTGATTAAGGCTTTTCATCCTCCATTGGGCTAAGCTCTGGGCCGCCTGCACTTTGTCTTGTGACATGCGTAATTTCCTCCTCACAGTCTCCCCATCTTGATAGTGAGCTAATAGAAACTCTGTCCAGATCCACTTCTAATGAAGACAGATCCTCAGATGGCCAAGCAGTCTCATTTATATTACCAGTCTTTCAACTTGTTTTAAGCAGATTAGACATGTTCTATGTGACAAGCAAGGGGTGGGGGGTGGGGGGTGGGTGTAAGTGTAGGAAAAATAATTCATAACGGGATTTTACAGGGCTTCATTTTCATTTAAGCAACATCATAGCATGGATAAGAGTTTGCTTGATCTCTTGACAATAAGGATAGAAGAGGACTGTCATAAGAGACTGTAAATGTAATCAGAGAGTTGTAGATATTCATTGAGCAGATCAGTTTAGTGTGGTTCAGTAGTTGAGAGAATTGTAGAGGTGAAAAGTAACAATTATGTTCATGATTGATGCAATTTGAAGTCTCACATTCAAATATAGCACGTCTTAACATTTTTAAGGCTAGAATCAGGAAGTGGGTAAAATATTTTTCTTGGAGATTGACTGAAGTGATTAATCAGTTTTTTAAAATAGGTGCCAATTAATTTTCCTGTCAGTTAATTAACTTCATTCATTTCATTTCCATTGGTTCTATGTGACTTAAGTAAATTAAATATGGAGTCTACAACAGACTTGCAACCTGTACACCACCTCTCACCCTATGACAGCTGGAATAGGCTTCAACTAATTTCAAACAAACATACATGCAAAGAGCATATTAGCACATTCATTTGACTCCTTTTCACCATTCTGCAACTTGGTGTCCTGCAAAATTGCAGAACTCTTTTTTTTCTGTGAAACAGGATGAGAAAATACTGAGATCAGTCATCTAACAGCAGTTCATATGGACTACAGTACTGGAGTACAGTACTACTAGTATTGTGTAGGTGGTAGATATAAAAACATATAACAACACAAATATAGATGCAATCCTACACAAGTTACCTAAAGCTTGGCATGTTGTCCTTTAAGGTTGTATATTTCCATTACTGCAGCAGCTGACCTCAACCAGACTTACATTAGCCTCTAATGATCCTGTGCATCCCACTCAATAAGCTCG
Organism: Heterochromis multidens; assembly: GCA_015108495.1. NCBI lineage: Eukaryota > Metazoa > Chordata > Actinopteri > Cichliformes > Cichlidae > Heterochromis > Heterochromis multidens. The sequence goes on along the minus strand of VUQS01038550.1, from coordinate 17,230 downwards.
AGGGAGCAGACAGCTCTCTGTTGCAGAGACACTGGTTTAATGGGTTTGTTAACCAATATTGCAATTAATAATTTAGTACAGCAGGTTTTTAGGTAAAAAGTGTGCCTTCACTGTAAATTTCTTGAACAGTTAGACAACAAATACATTACACTAGATGACTAATCTGGTATGTACAGTTTTCAGGTCAGTTAGCAATGTTGTGGTTAGTTTGTGATATGTACTCAACTTTTGGGGTCATCATTGCAAATTTTTCCGTTATTCCAATGAATTGTATCCAGACATCTGGCTTTTTTGACATTGTGCTAAGCCTATCACATGGTCACTGTTCCGGTGTCAGTGCCGTGATGTTAGACCAAAGCTGTGGTGCAATAAGATTAAATGTTCTTGTCTAAAAATATCTAATGAAAATTTAAGTTTGTCTCTGCCATCTGAAATAGCCATGTACATCTATTACACACAGAGCTATATTTGTGTTGGATGCTTCTACTTCCTACACAAATCCTATGACGTGCTCAAAGTCCTTAAAAATTTGGAACAGCGCTGTGCTCATCCCTGTCATTTCTCTCTAACAACCCTGTCAAAATCATTAAGGGGTAGGTCTTACAATGTCAACACTATCAGCCACAGAGAAAACTGATAAAACAGATAAACTCTGTCTGTGACTTCTTCAGACTCTTAACCTATAGATTAAAAGTTGTCACAACATTACTCTGAAGTGTATTGTGAGAAAATTAGGAGTAAGAAAGAAGTAAAATGTACCCATTTACACCTTAAACATCTAAATGAGGCATGTGAAGGGCTTAAGGGGGAAATTACTTTTTGGTCGAAGTGCTCTGAAAACCTAGACATCTGAAACATGACAAGGGACCTTTATAAGGTGTTACAAGCCAGTAAGACAGGAAACCACTGACATAAACTTCAGCAAGGATTGTATTTGAGGAAACAATTTTATGTTTTTTCATGTAAAATCTTCTTTTGAAAAGAAATTATTAAAGCTGTTAGATGACTGCAGTAATTTTTATTTATTTATTTATTTAAATGCAGTGGACTACCAGTATACATTGGAATTAAAAGGAAATGCTCAAGTATCCCAAAGGTTATACTTAGTTATAATACTTGAGTAACTATACTTACTTTTCTCCAAAGCTTGCACAAAACTACTTCAAATAGATTTAGTACTAATATCAAAATTTACTGTCACTAAAATGTATTATTTATTAAATCCTATGTTGAGGTTTGCAAACTCTTATTTTTGGTTCCCCATGTTGTCACATTGGATGGCCCAAGCAGCTCTAAAGTTGTAATTTATTTTGTACCTTGTAGGCAAATACACTGGTCTAAATTCCAGTAAACATCTAAGCTATTCCATTACATGCAGCCCCACCAATCTGTTGGTGGAGATTATTCCAGAATTCAACCCTGTGGTCATTTATGAGGGGTGCAAGTTTAGAGGAAATGTGTTGTGCGTCGGACTGGTGGATGCTAAACCCTGCAAACACATTAACATCAAAGAAAACTAAACTCACCAATACATATGCATTAAACATTAGCCACTGATCTTTAGTTATCATTGCTGCTACAGAGGGATGGCCACCAAACAAGGTGGTGCAATTACACAGGAAAATATGATGAACTCCAGGGAAAAAATCCATAAAATGGAAAATAATAATATGACTTCCTGATGAAGCTTCAGCAGTAGCTCTCTTCCCCCTCATAATTAAAACAATGCAGCAGGATAGCAGAAGTCAGTGGCCTATAATGTATACCAGAGCAATGAATGTATAAGGTGTAATAGATTGTGAAAGGAGCAGTCTGATGACAGAGATGGAGCATTTCATTAGAAAGGTCTGAATCAAGTCTGTACAGGTGGGTTTAGTGCAACGCTTTGATGGAAGACTGGAAGTTAAGAGTGCCAACACAGTACGCCTGGAAGATGGCCTTTGGTTCACACAATTAAAGTTTCTTAGAGTCAGCAGTATTTTGCATATTCTTTAAAGTTGGAAAAAAATACCAGGACTTGTTCCTAGTCTTAAAAATTCTAATATAATCCATTATCCTCTACTATTTTATTAGTATGGCGAGATATACAAAATACCAAAACAGTCATTCATCTAAATACCTAATTCAAGAAAAGCCTGACTGACAATTATGAGACCTGATCTTATTGTTTTATTGGTTCATATGTATCAAATTGTCATATTCACTTCCCTACTTCCTTACTTATACACATGGGTTTTAGAAACTGAAAAGCCATGAACGTACAAACACATACAGTGCTGTGCAAAAGTCTTTAGCCACCCTTCATTTCGTTAAATTCTGCTAGGAAATTGGGAAATTGGGTGCAGCAATTTATTGAAACATGTACAAACATAAATGGAAGTACAGTATATAAGGCAAAAACAGTTTGTACAATCGTAACGGGTTTGAAAGTCTGACCACCTTTATTCTTCAACACAGCCTGAACTCTCTTAGGTAAGTGTTGTTGTAATTTCTTTAAGTAGTCTTCAGGAATAGTTCTCCAGGCTTCTTAAAGGACATTCAAAACTCTTCTTTGGGTGTTGGCTGCCTTTTGTTCCGTTTTCCATCAGGATGATCCCACACTGCTTCAATAATGTTGAGGTCTGGACTCTGGGGAGGCCAATTCATGACTGATAGTGTTCCATTGTGTGTTTTTCTATTCAAGTATGTTTTTACTGCACTGGAAGCGTGTTATACAGTTGGCTGTAGACACTCACTGTTTCACCTCTCTTCTGCCCTCCTTCATACATCAATTTGAACCAAAACTTTGAGATTCATCACTCCATAACACCTGTAACCACTGATTTTCAGTCCAGTTCTTGTGTGATTTGGCATACCTCAGCCACCCTTCCACTGAGACAATTTCTGATGAGGCTTCTATGAACAGTAGATGGATCAACTGAAGGGCCATCAGCATCTCTCAGGTTCTGTGTTAGGTCTTTGCTGGAGTTTTTCCTAATTTTTAAGAACACGACTCTTAGATACTGTTCATGTACTGTAGATAGTTTTTTAGGCCTGCCACCTCATTTTTTGTCCTCCACTTGTCTAACCCTATTTTATGCCTGTCAAACTGTGTTATCTTTGGTATTTGTCATAGATTCAGCTAAAGAAATAGGAACAAATTATATGTTTTTGCAAAAGGCTTCTAGGAATAAAGTGTCTAAAGATACAATTTAAAATTGGTTCTTTGCTAAGTTGCCTGTTATGGGTAGACACAACACTGATTCATCCCTGGATTGGGTGAATTTTTTTATGCTTCAGTGATTCATGGGTCAGTGTTAAGTGATTTAATAAACAAAAAGAAAACATTCCTTTGAAAGTGGTCACGTAAAAAGACTGAACTGAAAATGAGAGACAAAGCAGCCAATGTCAAAAGAAATACCTTGAACTATTGCTCAAGACCCCTTTAAAAATTACTAAAAAGTCTGGCTCCTTGGAAGCAAAATATAAAGAGAGGTGGCTCGAGACTGATGCACAGTACTGTATATGTTCTTAAAAACAAAACTGAAGCAACTTGTACAGAATTTGCCTTTTATGTACCTGTTTTTTGTTTTTTTATCAACAAAACGATGTATATTCTTACTCTCACAGTCAAGTATGTTGGTGGAACCAGTAGCACTAAATCTAGTGGAACACCCAAATATATCAAATGCACTGCATGTCATGTACCAATATTTCTCTACATGGGTAAGACATCCAGAAAAGAAAAGCCTAAGGCATTGTAACAGTACCACTGAATGTGTGTGTGTGTTTTGGGTATTACTCACATTGTGGGGACCTAAATCTGTTTACACAGTCAGATTATGGGAACAAGAAAGCAAGTAGCATAGATAATTAAATTTAATCTAAAGCCATGTCCACTTGGGTAAAATTAGACTAAGGTTAGGTTAAGTTATCAGTAGCTATGATTAAAGTTAGACTAAGCCTCCATCATACATCAGTGTAATGTCTTCTGAAGTCATAGATACACAACTGTGTGTGTGCATTCTTCAGCTTCATGCTGCTGAGTTTTGAAGCAGCTGGGGTCTGGAATAGTGTTTGTATTGACTGAGGAAAGTCTACAGTGCCCCCATTAAAGCCATGCTGTAAACAAAGACAGGACATGGTGTGTAAGTTAGATGAATTTCAGGTATCTTGAATCATGAAATAACAGCCCATTGAAAATGCTGTACACGCCTGTCTCTGTTCACACAACAAGTCTGTAGAAAATACTACTCGTCAGTAAGGAGTTCCCTAAAGCAAACAGTAGATGGGCATGCTTTTTAAGCATTTAAGTATTTTTATTATAAGTAAATACATTATATTTCCTTTATAGTTAACATATCAGTAATTAACAAAAATTAGACTAAACTAAAACTAAATAATGGATTTTTTTATGGCTGATTTTGACAACTCAAAGCTGTTTAAGTGAGGAAACAGTTGATAGTGGTTAAGTGTCTCTTAGAAAGGAAATGTTTACTTTTTCAGTATTTAACAAAAAAAATCTTTTCTAATCCTTCCTCATCTCAGACAACCAAGAATCTTTTTCTAACCTAACTGTAACCCAAGTGGATGTAAATCTTACCACCCATTAAAAGGCAAATCATTGCACCACTATTATACTTTCTAAGCCCAAATATTATAAATGTCATCAACAGAGATTATACACAAGGTTCTGTGCAGACATACACACCCCAATTTTCTGTGACCCTGCAGACTTGTTAGGGCAGCTAGTTAACAAGGGCACCAACTGCACATTCTTCCTCCAAGTGGACTAGAAAGTAGAGTAACAGGAATAACTGCGCCTACCTAGTGTCGAAGCTGTCCGCAAGGGAATATAGTCCTGCCCTGAATCTCCAACCATCGTCTGTAGGAGATATGAATGAAAGTGCTTCCTTATTTTTTTCTTATTTTTTTATTTTCAGGAGATACAATTTGATTTGTGAGCTACCTACCAGATCCAGTTCTTTGGGCGTGTTTTTAAAATGACTTACCCCACTTACAGGTGTCAGACATGAAAGCTGGGACTAGTAGACATGGTATCCCTTATGCTGCCTCCACATTAGTCATCAGGACTTGGTGTAAATACAGACATCCCATTACCAGTGAACTGAAGTGTCGTATTGAGGAAGGGCAGGGGCAATGACAAGGATTCTCTGACTAATGGGTTCTAAAAGATCAGCACATCATTAAGTGGACCTGCAGCACACATAGTAGCCCTACAGACCCATTATGAAGCAAAACACAACAACTGAAACAACTAAAGCCTCTAATGGCAGTCTCCCTTTATGATTTAATGTTGTTAAACACAGCTCTGTGGATGTTGTTGAGGAGTGCAATATGATTACTGCACTGAACTGTTGACAAAGAGTGCAGGAGACGTTGAATAAAACATTATCCAGCATGTTTGTTTTTTTGATTGCTTGCATGTTTTACTTGAACTAATTTGCGCCAGCCAATCAACTGTGACCTGAGGTAGCTTGCATGCACTTCTGAAAAGTCAATATGTTAATGCATTTTGCTCAGAAACAATGCTATTGTGCTGCCTCATACTTATCCTGAACTTCCTGTCTTGGTTCGTTTATATTAGATTGTGGAGATTTGACTTAGGCAAAACAAGCAGAGTGGGGGATTGCAAATAAATCATTTCCACTGTCTGCTATCATTATACCTATGTTGGTCTTCGAAGGAGTGTAGGGTATAGGATGAGTGCTTTTTACGTCTGTCTTCCTACAAGGCATTTTCAGGCTAATTAGAAAATTTGATCTGAATGGTGGATCTATAAGCATTCACTGTAGAACAGAACAGGAGCAAAAGGGATTAGTGCCTGGTTCACAATGTTTTTACAAGATTTGCCATGACTTGCTTTGCTTTAACAACTTGTCACATCATAAAAACTGGCCAAAATCATGACTATTTTTAAAAATCTTTTTTGACATTAAATGAATTTAGAATTTTCTCAGTCACTGCAAAAGGCTTATCCATCCCACCCGACTACGCACATAATTGAATATCTCCTTGTGGTTCTTTCCTTGGGGCCAGTCACTGTGGCACACAAATTGTAATCAAGGCCAGGAATAGTTCACATAGAGATGGGTGGCTGTTGACTGCAGGATTTAGGAACTCATCTGAGCCTTCCCACTGCTGCTGGCAAGAGATTTCTGCCTGGCGCTGGTGTGCAGAACAAGAACTAATCTGGAGTGGTCTGTTGCAGCTAAAAGAAACTGGCCCTGAAGTCATGTATTATGGGGAGAGTGGGGATAATTTTTCCCACTCATCTCCTCAATCATCTGCTGTAGACTTATTGTATCTAGAACATTTATACTGAATACTGAAACTAGTATCAAGTGATATATTTTTCATCACCTTCTGCTGCTCTGTGTACATTCAACCTGAATCTAATTAGTTAATTTTTTTTTATCAAAGCCCAATATGAGATGGAAACAATAAAAAGCTTTCTTGTTCAGATAATTTGTGAAACTGTGTCTGTATTTATTCCAAATAATGTTTGTTTCCATGTGCAGTAAAATATGATAAAATAAGTATTTTGTTTAGACTTTATTAAGGAATTTGTTTAGGGTAAGATCAATTTGATTCTTCAAAAGATTTTGTTTTAAAGGCTCATGGGGGAGTTCATGGACTAAAAGTCTTTAGTCTAAAATATGCTCATACATATTCATGAGTAGTGGGCAGGCCTCAACACTGACAAAGAAAGCGGGAAAATTCCTCAACTCACACATTGTGAATATCAATGAAAAATGCAGAAGCAGGCCTCTTATTAAACACAAGCCTTGTGTGCCTTTTAAGAACATAAAAACAGGGCATGACAGATGGTAAATGTCTCAAATGCACTAAAGATTATGCAACCATATAAGGCAAAAAGCTTGATTAATTGCCCTCCAAGCAGCACCACAACCTCTGGCCCCCATGTGAAATTTTACAAAATGTGAACTAGCCTCTTACCTCTATTATGCATGCATGTTGTGTAACTAAGCAAGTGAATAGGGAAAGGGAAAGGGAAAGGGAAGCAGACATGCCCAGTGTTACAAAAAGTCATAATCAAAATACCATTAAAGCTGATATTTCTGCTCTAAGCAAATGAACTCAAGAAGATCCAAATGACCTAAAGACATCATACCAAACAACAGGTTAAGCGCTGACTAAGGCTGTTGATAGAAAACATTAAAAAATTGCCATGAACTCTGTGTGTCTGTGTAGGTTCTCAGTCATCCAGGTCATGGTAGTCTAAGGGTTTGAAAGAAGGCAACTGGACTTCTTTAAGTTAACTTAAAGAAGTCCAGTTGCCTTCTTTCAAACCCTTAGACCATGAACTCTGTGATTGAAACTGTGGAGCCTTAGCAACCTAAAATTGAAAAACAACAGTGCAGCTTCACCACACGCAGCCTAACAGGTAACCAATTAAAAGTTTGTTTAATTCATGCTGAATGCTGTTAGAGTATGAATATAAGCATAATTTATCTATGTTACTGACACCAAACAACACACTGATTACTGAGTCTGTCCTTCCAAGAAAAGCAACAGCAGCAATCATTCAGCGAATCCCTCCAAAATAACATTTGTTTAGATTCTAGTGACATAGTTTCCTATTGCTCGTGTCTAAGGCAAGGGAGGTAATAGTGGGTTGTTTTTATAAAACCACAAAGACTGCAGAGGAGGAAGTCGGATAGACAGGACAACAAAACGCTGAACTTAAGCACCCAAGATTATGTTTGTTTTCCTTTTTGTACTGACATTTGACATAGGTTTTTATTTAATCTTACCAAAGCTAAAAACAAACGTTTTATTACCCAGATGGCAAAGGTACTCCATTCCTAAATCTCCTCTCCTGGTACTGATTAAATCCCTAAAAACTCATCTCTGTTCATCAGGAAATCATATTTAGAGGGGGTTTTTTTCAATGAAAATTATCCCTTGATGCTTTGAAATGGCTTTGATGTAATTCTACACCTTTCCTGCTTTTAGTATGCACAGATCTATAAATATGCAAATTGGTCTCTGCCTGCAAGCTCGAGTATACCTGTTTATCTTCAGCTCCACTCACATGTTAAGGGTACATACACGCAAATATGTTTTCATTTTAAAATGTGTAGCTTTTACTGCTTTTATGACTAGTGCCCACTCCAGGACCCCCAAAAACACTGCTGACATATTTTGGTTTCAAAAGTACAGGATTGAGCTCTTGTCTAGTTGGGCTGAATACAGAAGAGACTTTTGTAAATAGCAATGCAGACACCCATGTTTACTTTCTGGCTGGGTCTTATGAGTCACAAAAATTTAGCCAAAACTTTATAGCTAGGCTCATATACCTAAAAGAGGTTTTAAGTGGGGATGCTGCCCAGTTATATTAATGCCTACCCAGCTCCGTTTGGCAAATCTTTTTTTTTTTAATCTGTCTGACAACTATGCCATTTGTGATTGGTTTACTAGTGGACAATCTCCTCACTCTCACTACTAAATTGACGCTTTCTTTCTCATATTTCCTCACCAACAAGCTGGCCTGTTGTTGGAGAACCAGCTCATCTGCTGCATTGAGTTCACTGGGGCTACAGAAAAGAATCATGATCACCATCAATAACTGCTTTTTCCAAGATGGGCAAGCAGGTGTCTAACCACGAGATAAGAGACTCACTGAAGAAGTAGGTGATTATTGCTCCATTGTTTATTTGTCACAAAATAGGGTTACTTATATTTGCAAAGGAGTGGTTCATTAGGTATGTGTGAAATCCTGGCTGTGTGAGGCATGTGTTTTTTAAACATGTTACATTTGTACACTGTACCCTGCCTTATGCACCATATCAGCAAGTCATGGGATTAACTCCAGCCCCATCATGACTCTGACTGGATAAGCAGCTAAGAAAATGTATGGATGAATAATAACAGCAGCTACTCCATTAAAAAGATGAAGAAGAGAGAAGATAGCCTTTAAGGTTAAACTAATGGAGGAACTGTTCATTTTTGCACATCACACTGTTCCAATTATGTGTCTCAGCACATGTAAATACAAGACCAGATCTTCAGTCAGAATGATTTCCATGTGCATGTAAGTTGCTGTCAGTTACTTAAACACATTTATTTCTTTACAGTGACAGGTCAGTTCCTTAACAGTGATTTGTAAAAGTTTCGGAGAGCACTGACAAATAATTTTCTTACATCACATTGGAAAACAGTTGTGATGTATTAGATTAACTATAGATTTTGTGTGTGTGTGTGTGTGTAAAGCTCAAAATGAGCAAAAGGATGTATTCGTTTTCTCATGCCAACAATCTGTTTAATGTTAATGTCCACCCAAATCTGCAGCCATAACACCAAAATATGAGATGTTCTAATTGCTTGGTTAATTTAACCCTATCACTTTCAGTTTGCCTAACAAGTGAAAGATGGCTGGTTTGATCCCAGGCCAAATCTTCCCCCGTGAAATTACACTTTAATCCAACACTAATCAACAAATCTGTCAATTATACATCATAACTGATGCCCAAGGAAGAGGACCATGTCCTACTTGGAAAACATGAGTGTGATGAAACCATTTACAGCCCTAGTTTCATAGAAGTTGTGTAAAATATAGGCTAAAAAGGAATACAAGGGAGACAAAAAGAAAAATATGACAAAGAAGCCCAGATGTTTTGAGAAGATAAAATTCCACTTCAAGCAAAAAACATTTTTGTTTTAGAACTGCAATAACTGGTCTCCACAGAGTGTTGCAAAAGAAGGTGATACCACGTAGAGGAAACACACCTCTGTTCCAACATGTTTTAAGTGTGTGGCTTTCATTAAATTCAAAATGAGCAGATATTTTTTAAAAAAACAGCCATTGTTGAGAATTTCTTGTCACCTTATTTTACAGTGTTATTAAAACACATTTATTATACTGTGAATTGCTATTCAGTGTGTTCCACAAAGACATGAAAGGTACCACTGTTTGTGTGTTTTTAGATTGTGTCCAACAATAATCGTGACATAAACATCAGACCACATTTTCTGGGTAATTAGTGCTGAAACCATGATCAGTCCAAAGAGTTTGTGAACATATTCTTGCAACTGTAATCAACTTACTTGATGTAAAAAAAAAAAAAAATGCCTTGATGACTACATTTAAGTAGGATCGTGAGCAATTCTTTATCTCATGACTCTGAAGGCTAAATCAAAACCCTGTTGTCTGAGTTCTAACAAGTGTATTGTGATTTGGATCCATTATGCTCCTCACTTATTTGAATGAGTTCTTCCTGTCAAGAGGAACAAATTTAAATATGGGTTTAAACTGCAGTTTGAAGCCAGTTTTGCTGAGGCCAGCACATGGCATTATAACATTTGATAAGAACAAAGATTAATTCGACACCTTGTCAAATATGTCTCCATTATGAAAAACACGCTTGCTGGAATGGAAAGATTATTTCCTTTATTGTTTGTGTTGTAAATCTTGTAAATTAACCAGAGTGTCAGTGGCTGTCATCTCTGATTAGTGTCAACAGGCTTCTAATGAAGATGTTCCAACTGTAGGCGGGTTATAGCTCTTACGCACACATTCTAAGATAAGAGACTTTCCTTTTACAGCATAGAGGTTTTACACAAGAGCATCTGGACTCTAAAACATCATAAAAAAAAAAGTATCCAAAGCTTGCGACAAAACTTTTTTTACCAGACAAGACACATATGGAAGAAATGAGAAAGCTTTGAAAAACAGAACGCTTGTTAAAGGATCATAGAGGAGAAGAATCAGCAGTTTAGAAAATAGGATTGTGTGAGGAGTGGCTCTGCTGTTGTTTTGGAGATCATCAGACTGTGGTCAGCACAGCAAGGCCACACAGACGGCCCCCCAATGAACAGATGGACAGCCAGGAGGAAAAGCAGAGGAGGTGATCCAGAATGTAGACACTCCATGATCAAGAAGCAGTGATAAGGAACAACAGTGAAATGGATATCTAAAAGTCTTCCAACACGCAGAGAGACGCATGTCTGCCTGCCTCCTCTTGTCTGTCGGTCTCTATGCACTGCTGGATGTGAATTTCAGCGCTGACGTATGCTCTCGCTTTCAGCACAGTGTGAAAGGGAGAAGGAAGAGAAGCCAGTGAGGAAAATGATTTTCTCTGCCCTGTTCCTATAATGTCATGCTAACTCCTAGTAGCATGAAAAATTAATTACATAAGATGAGGGAAATGACAGTAAACATTTCCTGGATGATTTTCTTGGTATAAAGGGAACATTATCAGGTCTGGAACAGATTAAAGTACAAGAAAGCCCATTTGGATGTAAAGTTTAAAACTAACAGGTTTTTTGTTACTTGTATGCTTTTTATTCGAGTTTCTCTAAGTTTTGAAACTAAAATAGATGGGGTTTTTTTGTTTGTTTGTTTCTGGTTGTTAATGAGAACTGTTCTTTCACTGAGGTGGGCCTCTGGCACAGCACTTCTTCTCAGGTTACATTAAAATTTCACATTTGATTGGTAACCCCTAACTTGAACTGTGACCTGAACTCTGAACTCAGTAACTGAAACCAAATGCAGACCTTTAATAAGCAGATCTTATTAAGGGTGATACACCAGCTTCACGAGGCTCAGTTCCAGGTCAGAAATCTCTGCACATTTGTAGATCATGTCTTTGGTAAAATTATGAGAAGTGTTTGAAGAAGAGCATGTTCTTAAAATACCATGAGACTGTCTTTAAAAGTAGGTTTAAAAATGGTTGTCTGTCTCTCTGTGTTAGCCCTGCGACAGACTGGCAACCTGTCCAGGGTGTACCCTGCCTCTCGCCCTATGGCAGCTGGGATAGGCTCCAGCCCCCCCGCGACCCTGAATTGGATAAGCGGAAGAGAATGGATGGATGGATGGATGTCTTTAAAAGTAGCACAGGCATTTAGTAACTGCAGCACAGTTGATAATAATGGTTGAAAATACAGAAAACTATGATGACTGTTAAATAGTGTATGTTCTGATTAAGGCCACAAAGACATGAAAAGAAAGAGGAGTCAAAAATCTTTGTCTCCATTTGTGGATCACAGTGAGCTCAGTATGACTTGTTGGGATTTTAGATTAGCACACTAGAAAGTCCTATTGGGCTCCTGAGTTTATTGGTAACACTTTGTCTTACCAACAAATTCAGAATTTTTGTCTTTGCTTATATGATAAGACATCTAAAATCCACCTGACTTCACATGATAATTCATTTCTCCACAGCTGCACATAAAAAGGAAACGTGAAGGCTGAGAAAACTAAATTTTCTTCTGGTAATAACTGTTGCACATGTACTGTGACTACTGATGGAAATATACACTCAAGACAGTGTGATATTACTCAAATGGTAGACTAGGTGAAGAATTAGTGCAGCAAAGATCCAGAGAGTCTGTTTCCTGTTGTGACAATGAATATATGAATAAAGAAAGGGAGAAGTGTTATTGCTGTTAAGGGTTATGATGAGTATTTAAAAGTGGTTGTTTGGGGGCTTCAGAAGACTCATTTGCCTTAAAAACCAAAATGAAATGCCTCAGTTTAAATTTTATTGGCTCGGTGAAACATATCCGCGTGTTTCCAGCCATTTCAAGAGGTGTTTAAGGAGCATCTAATTGGTCTTTAAAGACCAACAGTGCGCAAATACCAAGTCATTTCTATTGTTGTCATTTCCTACCACATGCCTTTCACATTTTGTGTGAATTTTGAAGTGTATCAGCTCAAATTAAATCATTCTCACTAATTGAAATCCAGTGAGGCATTTGAAGTAGATGAGGATGTTAGGCTCTGGAGAGATTTAGAGTGGAACCTAACAAACCTGCAAAAGCCAGACTGTCATAAAAATTAAAAAGAAAGTGGAAACAGAGCAAATCCATTAAAATCTCTGTGTGGAACAAAAATGATAAAATAATACGCCTCATATTAGAACAGTGTTTAAGCGGATTTGTTTCTTATTTCTTTATAAATCTAGAGGGAAATAGCACGTCTTATCACATCAGTTGAAGAAAATCTTCAAGAAATTAATGTATGCTTTGAATGTTTCGACATAATGAAACAACCATCATGTACAACCTGCGAGTAGCAGAAACGTGAGCTTTAATCAATGCATTCTCTAACAGAGGTGCATTAGCCTATCAGTGAGGCGTCACCATCACCCACCAGAGCGTCAAGTCTCACTTGAAAATAATTAAATGCAAAGATGGATTGCCACCTATTCTTACAAACAACCCGGTAAAAGCGCACAGATTTCTGTGCGTCTTAAGAGCAGCATCTTCATATCTTTCTTAAATTAATACATTAGTTTAAAATTACGGTGTGTGTTCATTTGTTCATTGATTAGTCTTATTTGCTTCTGCAAGAATCTAGCCAAGTGGAGCGGAAAAGAGAGAGGGGTTTGCAGCGGGAGCTCCTATAGATACATGAAGGGCTTCATTGTACTGCCAAGCCCCCCCCCCATCAGCTCCACGACTACCATCAGCTTCGTTCTTCCTCCAAAAACCTTTCAGCAAATGCGATTCATCTGTTGAGTCTGTGACCAGACAAAGACCACGGCCTCCCCCAAAACAGGACTAAATCTTGCAGTGCACGCATACACACCAGAATTCACAGGGAAATTATTTTTAAAGTCACTATTTGATATTGGGTTTAGTCAAAATGCAATGAAACAAGAAAAGATTGCCTTAATTATCTGTGTGTTTTCCTAATATAATGAACACATGCTTCCAAAGCACACCAAGATGCCAATTAAGTAGCTTAATAGGTTAGACTGTTTGTGCAGCATACTCTCACAGGCAGAAACCACAACACAGCTGCGTAACTCTGGGGTGCTTGACTGTCATACCACTCATAAAGCTCGCTGACGTCTAAGAGTGTAAAAGAAAAGAATACTCTTTACCTTTAAATCCTCCTGATACAACTGAGCCTAAAGTGGAGGAAAAGAACTTCTGCGAGCTCTGATGCCGTCCAGATTTGTTTCTTTTTCCTCCAGCGTCTTTGTTTGGCGGCACCAGCTTCAGTCAGTTCTAGACTCCCCTGCTGCTTAAACGCTGCTTGCCACACAGATTCAATTCAAAAGAAGATGATGACAGGTGTGGGAAGTGAACATGCCAATGTGGAATGTTAGTCGTGAGGAAATAAAGCGCCCCGTGTAAATTCAGTGTTACTCCCAGACTGGATGTTTGAACAAATCCCCTGTTTCTCGATCAACTCCGCCGCTCAGACGCTGTCCAGGAGCGAGTGGTGCTGAATGAGACTCCAGAGGTTGCAGAGATTTCCTACTTTTTTTCTCCTCTTCCTCTACTGCTTCTTCTGTTTGACTGCACAAATCTTCCCTCCCACCGCGCACGACTGAAAATTATCTCTCCTCTTTTTTTAAGCGCTTCACCAAAACGTTGTCAAGCACTGACACTATAGGCAACGCAGAAAGCGGCATAAAAAAGTGATGGTGGGGAAGAGGGGGGAGGGACAGTGACTGACTGAGTGAGTGAAACCGTTGCTTGATCAATTAAACTGAAATCAGCTGCATTTAAAGAAAAACGGATCAATAAGTCAACCCCGAGGTTGAGACTGAATTGGAGCGGATAAAAGGGAGGAGGTTTTCAGGTTTAAAAGAGTCCTTATGCGCTGGTTTTAAGCAGCTGACAACTTATGTCAAGAGTTTTGTCGTTTCTCAAATCCAACTGGATGGTGCATAAGCAGGTGATTTAAAAAGATTTGTCTGCTTCCCTGCTGTCAGTCTCCTGTTGTAAAGATTTAGGCGTAAAACTGTAACTGCGCTCACGTGTATTTGCATCACACTTTCCTCACTAGAAGCCCCGCTGGCTCTCCCCGCTGCTGGCGTCTGCAAGGGTGAGATTATTTACTGTAAGGGAGTGACGCATCTCCTCCTCATCGGTCGGTTCAAACACACACACAAATGTGCGCAATCCTTGCAGCTGTGGAAGCATATTTGTGTGCGTTATCGCTATTTCAGACACTCTGTGAAGATGATTGTTACTTGTGGATACGCTGCGTTAAGCAAACCGTGCAGGGTGGGCTCCCCTCCAGGTTTAGGTCACTCTGTCTTCCTCTGAGTGCACCGTTGTCTGAATTCACATACAACACGCAAGCATTGAATTTCATTCTTAAGGCGCCGACTAGCGCATAGTAAGCTCCACTGCCGCCGCTCCTTGGCGCTGTTCGTTTGTCTTTTTGAACACTTGAGGAGTCTTTAAAGTTCTTGATCATAATCGGCATTAAAAATAAATAAATACTGCTCCCCCACCACGCACACAAGGACGCAATCTTGCACACACACCTTGCTCTGGACTTTTATGTTCAATGATTACCTCGGATCCTCCCATGGGTAATTTTTTCTTGTTCGCTGGAATCGGTTTTCTTTATATGTTTATCATTACCGTGCTGATTGCTGTTATTGATTCATCAGTCTAATCAGCCGCACCGCTCTCTCCCAGTAATGAATGAACAGAGTCGATCCAGCTGCTTACATCACAAGCTGGATTTTAATCTTGGTTCGGTTTGTTGTATCTCTCAGAGAACTTCCATAAGAACACCAGAAGGTCTTGAAAACAATAGTTAGTTATCCTTTTTTTGGCGTTATGAGCTTAAAAACATGATCTGCCCCACTTTCCACAAGTCCTCCATCAAAATATCCATGTGTAACAAGTTAGTTTTAATGTGCAATAATGATTTAATAAGAAAAACCGTTATAAAAGTCCTCTTTCAAAATTTGAAGTGGTCATCAGACCACCTAAAGTTATTAGTCCATAAGGAAATGTTCAAAATGACTGCAAGTGAGAACTATGTGACTCTATATGAGCCTGGCTATTCAAAAATGTATTATTAATTGATAGTTTATTTTGGCTACTAAATGACTTCCTAACATTTATAGCAATGTACTGGGTGGCTGATTTTTTTTCCACTCATTTAATGGACTTTTCAGTCATTAGGCCTAAAATCCATTCATGAACTACTTATTAATATTCACAAATGCAGACTTGATGGATTATTGTAAGGACCATTTAGCTTAATAATTTAACAGCATAACTGAAGACAAGTGAAAGAAGGGAAGCTGTGAGCCATTATTAAAGCCTTACATGAGTGAAATCTTATCTTATTTCTAAGATAGATAATGAATTCATGCTTTAAGTAAAACTTTTCAGATATGACAATTTGCTGCTTTGTTCTGTTTTATATCATTGTGAGTTTTCAAGAGTTGTTCTGTTAGTTTCAGGAAGCAAGTAATGGGAAGACATCGCCAGAGGCTCTCTAAAAATGCAACAGGCACAATTTACAATTTTCTAATATTTTACCAAACAATTGATTAATTAGTGAAGAATCTACCATTATATAACTTAACTTTTTTTCTTTCAAAATAATGATAAATAGCAGTCCTACACCTATACAAACTCTTTGCATGAGTTGACATGAGTAGAAACAATAAAAGCACCCATCAGTATATTTGCATTTAGTAAGTCCTTTATTGACCAAAATAGCTCATCAAATGAAAGTGATTTTTTTTAGCATTACAAATGTTACATAATTTTAGAACAATCAACCTTTTGACTTTCATTTGTCCCTAGCTCAGCATGTCAATAAATGAGTAGGGTTTTTAAGTCAGTAAAACCAAGAAAGCAGTTGTAACCATCGGAGTTCAAAAATCTATAAATGGATTTTAGTTCAGATGTCATGCAGCCCTGTTCAAGAAACATCTGAGAGTTCTTCATAATATACTGAAGAGCAAGCTGAACAACAAAAGCACCAGACTGGTGGAAGATTCTGCACAGCCTGGAACTCCAAAGGCTTTTTTTTTTAAAAAACTATTGACTAAATCTCTTGATGCATGCTCAATAATCCAGGTAAAAGAATCCCAAAAAGTTGAATCTGTTCATCTGGACGTGGCGTTTTTTAGTGGGAGAAACGTTTCGTTTACCAACTGGTAACTTCTTCAGTCTCAGCTGACTGCAGAATTCCCCAGCCTTATAAACAGTACATTTGCATAATGACAGAAACCAGCACCACTGACTAACAATGGGCCATTTGGTCAGTTTCATGATCAATAGTATGCAAATTGTCATGACCATTGATCAATGGCCATGAGTACCATTCACAGAGATTGGGGAATGGCTGCGATCACAGCATTGTAAGATGGTGACAGAAGAACAGATCCAACAAAGACTTACAATGCTTCTAGATGAGAAAACTCTTCAAAATGTGATTGAATTCACTGAGAGAGCTCGTCTAGCACAGCATGAAAAGTCTAAGACCAGGCAG
>VUQS01038542.1:58884-72903 GCA_015108495.1 Heterochromis multidens | reverse complement strand
GCATTGTGAGGGTGTCGTATTGACAAAATAAAAAGTGTGTTGTACAGCTCTCTCCATGCCCTTTCATATGATATATTGTACTCGATATGGTTTCTTGAAATTTTTTTCAAGGTCAACTTTGAAGGTCAAGGTCAAATACTAAGCCAACCTAGGTACCCATGTCCCCCAAGGCCTAGTATATTGTTGTGAAGTTTGAAGACGATCCATAAAAAATTGTGGGTAATATAAAGTTTTTACTGATTTTCATATTTGGTGTGACCTTGACCTTGACCTTGACCCGATTTTCACCCAAATTAAATCAGCTCGAGCTGTTATTGGTATCTACCATTACACAAAATTTAAAAATGATATCTTGAAAACTCTGGACGTTAGACTGCTAACAAACAGACAGACAAACAAATAAACAGAACTGATTACATATTCCCTCTCTTCAGAGGGAGAATAAAATGAATATGCATTAATATACATTTTGCTGTTTCCCATCTCAGCCAGAATGAAGTTCTCATGTTGAGTGTGCAGTGCAACTTCAAAGCACAAGAGGTCACTGTGCAACAAAGAAATTTCATCACTGCTGCTTCCATCAGTGTTTCCCTCCTCTCTCTTTGACCACTGGTTGAGGGAGGATGAAAAAGGGTACACTAAAGGAGAGGAAAACTAAAGGATAAAGGAAAAATTCTCAGTGGACTTTCTACAAAGTGACACTCATGTCATTCACAAATCAAAACTAAAGCCACCGACAGTAGAGCTTTGCTTTATAATCTGTGTTTTGCTTCTATCTTCTTCACTTTGCCCGAAACATTCACTTCAAAGTTCATAGTACCAGAGGCACAGAACACATTCTTCAAGTAGCAGAGAGTATAAAATACAAAATTGTACAAAACGTACAGGGTCTCCAAAACAGGACATCTTCTCCTTTTAAGCCTCTCCTTTTAAACTGGTTGATCAGCATTTACAGGTCTAGATTGGTCTAATCTAAAATGTTGCTCAAACATCACTACAGATGTTGATAAGAAAGCACCTCACCATCATTAACTTGTCTTTCCCTGCCTTATACATAGCGTGCCTATCTCTGCTCCCTCCCCAGCCTTGGAAGAGAACAAACAGGGTTTAAGATTTAGCAGGTTAATCTTATCTCCTTATCGTCCCTGCCTCGCTGTGCATAATCTGATGTATAAATTGCATCTGAACATAGTAAATAACACCATTTATCAAACACATAGAGCACAGGTATACATTTTTATCACATTTTCCTTCACCTAATGAAATACTGAGTCATGCTTTTGCTAAGTGGGGCACTGGGCTGCCTGTCAGAGGCAGAGCTTCCTGTAAGTCACCTCTAGTTTCTCATCATCTCTTCCGCCACCTCTCTCCACATGCGGTGTCACTAGTCTCACCATGAATGAATGAACGCAGGAATATAAAAAAGAAAAAGCCCAGCATAAAAGATCACAGGAAATACACATGCAACACGCAAATCTGTGGGCTAAACATGCATGCATGCATTCCAGGAATATAGTAATGAATCTGAAAGTCATTTTACTGTCATACCTCAGCTATGCCCCCCCCGCCCTATTTACTGTCTCCTGACAGGACAGAAATAGAGCAAACAAGTTCTCACATCAGTGTCAGGAAGCTGCCCTCTGTTAAAATCAAACTTAGACTCGTGGGAAAGTTAAGAAACTCACAGGTGAAACATGGATGTATTCGTGTCACTGGCTTCAAGTGGCTTCAAGTATAAAAGAAAGATACATGTTTTTGATTCGTTTGGAGAAGAAGGGATGATAACAAGTACTTTTAAATATAAGGTGTGGGTAAAATAATCCAAGTAAGCAGCATTACCCAGGTATTCCCCAGTCACATTTAGACCCATATTTGAAGCATTTTCTTGCATTAAGCCCATATCAATGCTCCGCTCCCTCTCTCTGTCTCGCTCTCTCTCGCGCGCGCCCGCACGCTTTTGAGAAACCGCGCGAGAGAGAGCGCTGCAGTCACCACGTCACTGAGGACAAGTAACTGGCCGTCCTGAATTCATCCGACCAGAGGCTTAACAGGGACAGAGGCCACTATCACTCTGCTTTCTGCATAGAGAAGGTAAGCGGCTCTCTGTTCTTCTCTATAGGCTCAATATAATGCGTCAGAAATTGACAGAAGAGTTTGCTGAGACGTCATTTTTAAATGTGCGTCTGGCTCCGTGGCTGCAGAAAAAAAAGACAGCTGTAATAAAAGTCAAGTCAGAGAAAGTTTTACACAAAAGTTTAATTCAGAAAAATAATCTCCAGTTAGATTTAAAGCCTTAGATTTAAAGTGTATTCTTCAGTGTGGGGGTACAGAGAAGGGTGTGGCCCTGTATATGTAGAGGCCCAGTCCCCCAGACCTGGATTCTGGCATTAAGTAGGTGCTATTTTTGGAAAGCCTCATTCCACTCTTAAGCAAACAGTACACCACTTCAAACCTGGATGTAGTGCTCATTTTTTTTTTTCTTAATTTAAAAACTAAATTAGCATAAAATTTAAATATATTTAATAATAAATTATTTGTGTTTAAATTCAGTATAGTCAGTCTAGAAAAGTTAGCAGTAGTAGTTTCTCTATAGTAGCTAGGCCTCAACATGTTTAACGTGTCTGAAGGGCTGCATTATAGTCAGAATATAGCTGCATGGAAAATGTAACTATAGCTTTCCTGCAAGTTTAAGTAAGTCTTTGTGTGAATTTGAGGTTGAGTCTAATAGAAAATAGGACCCCTGTTTACCTTTTGCTGCTGTGCTCTTGCTAAGAATTGCAATAGGTAGCCAACAGCCTGAACACTGAACAGCTTACCTCTTTGTATTTACACAGGAAAGGAGATGAGATCAATGTTTGCAACATAATTTCACCCAAAGCTGAGGTGAAGGACACCTTTCACAGGGCAGGGATGTTTTACAATGTTGCTGTCTAGCCCTACCTCAGCATTTCTCTCTTTCCCTTTAGGCCTGAAACTATTGATTCCTGAGCAGTGTTGACATATAAGACCAAATATAGAGATGGTAAGTGGACAAGACCTCGATCATCTGGCATTGTATCATGTTGGCTATAATCAAACTGCGGACCAGATCTTGTATCAGTGCAGCAGAATGAATTGTTTTGTGTGACACTGAATGAGGCGTGGATAGAGTGAGGCTGCCATCTGCCACCATGTGAGCCCTCTGCATCATAAAGACAGCAGTGTAGGGTATCAATGCTACCTGTGGCACCTAGATATACCTGACAGCATCTTTCCAGAATGACTTTGTAAAATTATTTAAGTTTAAACATAATATAACTCTTACCCCTATTAAAGTTTGGGCATCAGAGAAAACAAGCTGCACATATTGTGTGGGGGGGGGGGGGAAGAGGACTGGATAGAAATGTACTTAATATTATTAAATCCACATTAGTGCCCTTCATAAGAACCGTGATTAATTTAGTTAGTCTGTTGCTAGGGGCTTGTGTTTGTGGCCCTGTTGCCATGTTGGTGAAGCTCTCCAGCTGTCCTGAAGAGTGATGTTAAGCAGAGGATCAGAGCATGTGCAGTGGCCTCTGTAGCTGGGCGGAGAGCACATTTTGGCTGACAGCCTCAATGCAGCAGTAATCTCGACAGCAGCTGCTGCAGTTTGATTTTTTTTTTTTCAGTACAAAGGCCATTTTGTGAAGACGTTATTGTCACAGGATCATAGGGCCAAAACTAATGCTGCTATGATCACTTTCATGTGTGCGGATGCATTTCCTGACATTTTTAGTAATTTTTGAACTATTGCACATTAGACGGTCTGATGTTGTAATAGTTCTGTGTGCAACCTGACCCCCTCTACTTTCCCACCCCTGCACAAACAGGCAGGCAACATACATGCACTCTGATCTGTTGGGGGTGAGACAGGTGCAAATCGTCAGCTGCTGTCACTGTTGCTACACCACTCCACTACTCTCACCATGGAAGGAAGTGTGGGTTGAGATAATGCAGTGTTAGAAAATGGGATATAAAGTGCAAATTTATGACCCTCAAAAAGCAAAGTGTATGGTTAAAAAAAAGGATTTATATCTAATATCTTTGTCAACTTTATGAATTGTCTGGTTTGGAGGTGAGCAGCATATGCAAAGTCATAGCAAAGACTGAAGAGAGCCAGTCCCATGGCTGTTTCTAGACATCTGCAACATGCAGTCTGAAACGTTAGATCCTCTTCTCTCATATTAGTTTTTGTAGCTCCTTTTTCTAAATAAACAGTACACTGAGATGTTAACGTGTAAAATGAATAATGCTCACAAGTTTGGTGTGTTAGCATGCTAACATTTGGTCATTAATTAGCACAGAAACACACCCAGGATCAGTTGAGGCTGATGGGAATGTGAGTAGTTTTGCAGGTATGCATTGAACAAATAATTTATCCTAACAGGAACGTTAATGTATCAAATTTTATGGCCGTGAAGACTAAAAACCCAAAATGGTAATGCCATGCTGCAGTAGAGGAAAATTATATTAAACAGCAAAGTCACTGGACTTCATCTTCTCCGGACCGTGAATGTTTGTACCAAATTTCACAGCAGTCCATTTAACAGTTGTAAAATGCCATCTCTAGAACCACATTGCTAATGTAGCAAATAAACAAAAATGTTAATGCAGTGTATTTATGGTATATCAGGAAATATAGACCTTTGTTGTTGCTCTTGACTGGTGGCCGGTAGCCTCAGCTCTGTAACCACAGACCAATGTCATTAGTATATTATTTGTCTATTCAGTTTATTATTATAAGACTCGTCCCCCCCCCCAAATATCCTGAATGATAGAAATCTTGTTTCAGATGTACTGTGTACAAAGAGGATGGATATAATATGATCACGTCACTTCTTATTTAAGTATGAAAGAGTAGCCTGTCTGTTATTTTATGTCATAGACATGCTACTTCAGGACATTACTGCTCACTTGACTCATCTTGCCTGAAAATGTCTCATGTTTGAAATTTATTTCAACTGTGTACTCTTACAGGTGTTCAGAGGCACAATAACAGATGCTCCAGATTTTGACCCCACCGTTGATGCCGAGACCCTTTACAATGCTATGAAAGGCATTGGTGAGTGCCCTACTCCTCCATGATTCTCGGCTACGAAGGTGTAAAGGTCATCGTTTATCCGCCCCTCTTGTCAGCTGAATTATCACTCAAAGATGAGTTTTTTGGTCTTCGTTGAAAATGTTCCTTTTGTGTTTCTCAGGTAGTGACAAAGAGGCCATCTTGGACCTGGTCACCTCTCGAAGCAATGCACAAAGGCAGGAAATCATTGCAGCTTACAAAAGCAACTTTGGACAGGTAAACAAATACATTTTTATTAAATGCTACATTTGTGGTCGGAAGTTTACATACACACATCATGGGCATGAATGTCATGGTAATTTATTTTTCCAGGGTGGAATGATTGTACAGCATACATCTTTAATGACTTTAAAAAACATGAACTGGGTGCACAAATTTGAATTTATTTTAGATTTTCTCTAATCCACTCAGGGTCAAAAGTATACATACAAGCGCAAATATATTTATACACTCACTCACTCATCTTTTAATAAGTGATGCTGAAGGTTCTACAATGTCTTTTAACTGGACAAGGCCAAGTCCTGTTAACTTCTCATTAGTGATCATGATTGACTACAACTGGTAGTTTCTCTTTGCCAACATAAAAAGGATTTGTTTGACAGCACTCACTGGATTGACCAATACTCAGAACAATGGGAAAGTCCAAGGAACTCACTGAAGATCTAAGAAGGAGAATTGAAGATTTACACAAGTTGGGAAGGTCTCTTGGAGCCATTTCTAAACAACTGCGGATTCCAAGATAATCAGTTCAAACAATTCTACATAAGTACAAGTTATTCAGATGTGTCACCACTTTGTCAAGGTCTGGAAGAAGACCCAAACGGTCACCCTCAGATGAGAATAAACTGGTTAGGATATTCAGGAACAACCCAGGAATCACCAAGGCTCAAGGCTGACAATGACACAATGACAAGAGGTATGTTTGGAGGAGTAAAGGTGAGGCTTTGAAACCTAAGAACACTGTACCAACTGTCAAGCATGGTGGTGGTAGCATCATGCTCTGACGCGGTTTAGGTGCCAGTGGTGCTGGTGCATTGCAAAAAGTGGATGGAATAATGAAGGAGGACTACGAATTTACGAATTTCCCTTTGGGATCAATAAAGTTATTCTTATTCTTACCCCCAAATTCTTCACCTTCACCTCAAATCAATAGCCAGACAGTTGAAACTCGGACACAACTGGGTGTCCCAACTGGTGATCTCAAACATGCATCAAAACTGGTTTTGGAATGGATAAAGCAGGCTAACATTAAGCTGCTAGAATGCTCTTCCCAAAGCCTCGACCGTATTGAAAATTTGTGGACTATGCTTAAAAGCCGGGCCCGTGCCAGGAGACCAACCAATTTAAATGAACTCTACCAATTCTGCCAAGAAGAGTGATCAAATATCCAGCCAGAGTTATGCCAGAAGCTTGTTGATGGCTACCAAAAGCGTCTGGTCAACGTGCAACTTGCCAAGAGACATCTAACCAAATAGCAGTGGTGGTGTATGTATATATTTGAGAATGCATGTATACTTTTGACCCTGTGTGGATTAGAGAAAATTCAAACTTGTTCACCCAATTGTTGTTTTTTGAAGTCATTAAAGATGTCTGCTGTACAATCATTCCACCCTGGAAAAAGAACAGTTCAAGGTAATCATTAAAAGCCCAAAATTCCCATGACATTCATGCCCATGATGAGTGTATGTAAACTTCTGAGCACAGCTGTATTTTCCAGAGATGGTTTATACACAGTAACTTTTAAATCTTAAGATGGCAGTTATAAGTCCAGCATCATTTTATACATGTGAAATGCTCTTTCATCAGGACCTGATTGATGATCTGAAATATGAGCTCACAGGAAAATTTGAGCGCCTCATTGTCAGTCTGATGAGAACCCCAGCCTACCACGATGCCAAAGAAATCCATGATGCAATCAAAGTAAGACAGCCAAAGTCTGATTCGCTCTGACTCTGTATTAAATGAGGCAGAAACTGTTTCATATCCGCCTTCATACTCTGTTTTAAGGGCACTGGAACAAATGAGAGATGCCTGATTGAAGTCCTGGCTTCTAGGAACAACAAACAAATACATGACATGGTTGCAGCATACAAGGATGGTAAGACATTTTATCTAAGATGTCACTTGAAGTAAGCAAATGATGTTTGCGTCTGGCAGCATTTAAAAACTGTCGTCTGTGTACGCAGCCTATGGCAGAGACATGGAGGAGGATGTAATCGCAGACACTTCAGGCCACTTTAAGAAGATGCTGGTTGTTTTGCTTCAGGTCAGTTGACTGAGCAGGAAAGTCAAACACGCTTTAACCACTGTGCCTTTAAACGCTGACTGATCAGCAGTGTGTTGTTGTGATTTGATACTTCCAGGGGACCAGAGATGAGTCAGGAGTAGTGGATGCAGACCTGGTGGAGCAGGATGCCCAAGTGAGCATTTTATGACCAACATTAAAGCAAAACATGCAGATGCTGTTTGACCTTACATAGCTTTTGTTTGAAAAGTAATTGAAGTGTCCTTGGGTAAGAGCATCCTTTACTTTGCTTTGAAAGTATCATATTAGTGGCAGTGCTGAATGGCCTATGTTCCTTTGAAATTCATTACTTTATTAAATCAGTATAGTGCTCACATATGGGAGCTCTGCAGCTATAATAATCAGTTCAGAAAGTTTGCATGCATTTTTTTTTTATTAAGACTAAACATAAAAGCGCATGTGAAGCAAGAGTTTTAGGAACCCAGGAATTGTTTTAAAACACCCATTTAATATTATGTGCAGTGGATATTTGGCTAATTAAGGTCAATACAGCTTCCTGTGACACTGATAAACCTCGGACCCTATCTGTAAAATTAACATTTCTTAAATCATCTACCTTATTTTATCCCTGTTTTCTTAACTCTCTGTAGGATCTGTATGCAGCTGGAGAGGAACAGTGGGGGACAGACGAGGCCAAATTTATCATGATCCTGGGAAACCGTAGTGTGGCCCATCTCCGCATGGGTGAGCACAGTTCTCAGAGAAATTAGCACAACAATGAGGCATTCAAGTCAATCCCACTGTGACCTCAAGTGACTCAGAAGTTGATGGCACAGTTGAAGCTGAGACTGCTCATAGTAACACTCTCCTGCTACTGTGTTACCAAAGCTTGCTAACATGCTTAATAATACAGTGCTGCTGTTTAGTTATTTACCAGGACAACCATTTTAGTCAAATCAGGGAAACTCAACATTTTACACAATAATGGCCCAAAAGGATGAGATTAATAATTTTGTGCCATATTTTTCTCTGTTTGTTTAGTTTTTGATGAGTATGAGAAGATTGCAGGGGTGACCATCGAGGACAGCATTAAGAACGAGCTGTCTGGAGACTTTGAGAGGCTGATGCTGGCTGTTGGTAGGAAATGCACTGAATGCACCATTGTACTTGATACTGTCAATTTAACACGGTGCTTAATTTTGGCATTTTCTCATAGTCCAGTGCATAAGGAGCGTTCCCATGTTCTTTGCCAAGCGCCTCTACAAGTCAATGAAGGTAAACACAAGTAGCCTTTCAGCTTGGCTCCACTCTGTTTGTAGACAGATAAGCCTTATTGGTACAGTTATGATAAATTTGGTCTTGTTAGTGGCAGATTGCAGTTCAGTGTATATTGGCTATATTATACATTAGGTAAAATTGCTCGGGATGACTTAACTGTTGCCACAATGTCTTACCACTCAATCTTTCCAGGGTCTCGGTACAGCTGACAACACTCTCATCCGGATCATGATTTCTCGCTCTGAAACTGACATGTTGGACATTCGAGAGTGTTTCCGCCTCAGATACGAGAAGTCACTTTATAACATGATTAAGGTGAGAAAAAAATGTACAGCATGTTTTTGTATGCACTCAGTATGTGGACCCCTTATATGACTTTGTGAATGTCATGTATGTCAACCAGGATGATACTTCAGGGGATTACAAGAGGACTCTGCTCAACCTCTGTGGAGGGGATGATGAGTAAGTTTTAGGAAGGCTGCATCCAAAAGGGGGTGCTAGAGGACCGTTTTAAGGAGTTACTGTTTTTGAACTCCATGAAAGGTTTATTACACTAATGGGTGCTGAAGCTGATGGAAACTCATAGGTGAAGCTGATATTTGAGTAAAACAAACCTGTGTTGCTTTATTTTAGTCTTCCTTCTAGAGATGTGCCCACTGTTTACCGCTTGAGGTTCTGGCTTTGCTGAATGTGCTATGTTTTGTCAAACCGGTCCATTGCAGCTTAGCTGGAGAATTCTTCCCTGAAGCTGCTCAGATAGCCTACAAGATGTGGGAATTAAGTGCCGTGACCAGAGTGCAGGTTTGGGCCCCATCTGCTCCCACTTTAGATGTGATTGCATGTTTGCCTTGGCAGAGCCTTGCATCTCAACTACCTGCTGGCCCTGTAATGATGTGCCATGGCAGTATGCTAACACTATCATGTCTACACAGTGAAGGCTTTGTGTAGATGTGATCAGAATGCTGTTCGCTGAAATACAAATACTTTTTTGTTAGAATGAACTCTCCAAACCCCCATTTGGAGAGTGAATGTCAAAACGATCTCAGCATTTTTGACAACAAAAGGCTGTCTCACTAATGCTTCCTGAAACTGAGCTGTTTTTCATCCTACCAACCTTTGCATTGTTAGTGGTGTCGTGAATTCTAAACTCAAGAGGGCATCCGCCCCCTCAAATGTCAAGAGATTATTATCATAAAGCCAAATATGTTTCTTCATGATTTTTTTATCAGTTTAAAAAAAAAATCTTGAATAACAAATCATTTAATTTTGCATGTTCTGCAGACCTCTTTGTGCTTGTTTCTTTTATCAAGCTTACAGATATTTATTTAATTGAAGGATGTTAGTCAGTGTTTTGGAAACCATGCCAATATGAGTAAATACTAATTGTCATTCTTTGAATTTTGTAATTTGCACTACCTCAGCTGAGACCTACAGTCTGCCCGGCACCTAATTGTGACCCTGCTGCTGATGCACAAGCACTGAGGAAAGCCATGAAGGGATTTGGTATGCAAACCCCGCCATCCAAAATACACTGATACTACTATGGCAACTTTACAAAACCTTTTTTTTTTTTTTTAACATATGTTATTTCCTTTTTCAGGAACAGATGAAGATACAATCATTGATATTGTTGCACAAAGAAGTAATGCCCAGAGGCAAGAGATCAGACAAGCCTTCAAATCCCTATTGGGAAGGGTAAGACAGAGAAATGATAGAAAATATGCCTAAATCACAAATAAATGATGATGCAAGTTTCTGACCTTCGTTCATTTCTTGTTACATGTCTTCCACTGGATACGACAGCTTTTAACAACTCATGTTTGGTGTTCCAGGATCTGATGAAGGACCTGAAGTCTGAACTGTCAAAGAACTTAGAGAGGCTGATAATTGGGCTCATGCTGACCCCAGCTGAGTTTGATGCCAAAATGATGAGAAAAGCAATGGAGGTAAAGTAGGCGTTAAACCAAAACACCCACTGATTTATTTCTTAAATGATACTCCAGTGGTAAAGTGCTGATATGTTACATTTCTGTGTGTAGTAAATGCACATGGGTCACATTTAACTCGTCATACCTGTTACCCATTTCCCAAGCATGTGGTGGTTGATGTTTGGCACAGAGAAATTGCACAGAAAATATTTTATAGTCAAAAACATGTATTTATAACTTTTCAAGCTGACTGAATTTCCTTATGTGGCAAACCTGACTCATGCTCTGCTCTCAACAGACAGCAGTTGCGTGCAGATGGTGTTTCATAATTGTTTGTGTCCTCATTTTAAAGTAGTTAAATGTAATAATTTGGTTATTTGAAGTCAAATAGTCAAATTATCACCTAGTACGGGAACTGAACAGATGATTCCAATTTGGAGCAGTAGTAAGTCTTGGATTGCCACAAGAAATTAGAGGTCCAAGCTGTTATTTAGAGTTAAAAAGCCAGCTAAACTGTGAAACTGTGAAACAGCACTTCCTCGTTGGTTCCCACACATATGTTAGTCAGTGTAGAGTTAAAAAGTTAGGTTACTTTTAAACAACAGGGACCAAAATAGCAAAATATGAAGTTTATATTAGCTTTTTTTTTTCTAGGTTCATGGTGTGGTTTATCTGACTGTTTCTTTTTTTTCTTGTGTGTGCTTTATTTCAACAGGGGGCTGGGACTGATGAACATGCTCTCATTGAGATCCTGGCTACCAGAAGCAATCAAGAAATGCATGCCATGAATGCTGCCTATCAGGGTGGTGAGTTTGGCACCAAAATAAGGCTTAAAGAATCACTTACTTTATCCTAAAATCCTTTGTCAGTGCATGTAATATATCATACTTTACAGCCTATAAGAAGTCTCTGGAGGATGCCATTCAGTCAGACACATCAGGCCATTTCTGTCGCATCCTCGTTTCTCTTGTGCAGGTAATGTCTATCATCATCATGAGAACTTAGACTGTGTGTAATTTCCACGCCCACTCACCAGTTGCAGTCTGGTTTGTGTTCTTTGCTACACTTAGGTCTATTTAATCACCTCCATAAACGTCTTTTCTAGTGTCTTTAAAAACAACAAAAATTTTTTTTTGGTTAACCACTAGTCTTACAAAGCTGAGCAGCACTAATTTGCATTTAACCTCCTTTGCTGTTCAGGGTGCAAGAGAGGAGGGCCCTGCAGATGTGGAAAGAGCTAATGCAGATGCTCAGGTAAATTAATGCATCATTTTCAAATATGAAATGGAAGAATGGATTTGAAAGTTTTGTGTTCCCATTGTTCTTCCTGAACGTATCAGGAACTTGCCGATGCATGCAATGCCGACTCAGATGACATGGTGATGAAGTTCATGAGTATCCTGTGCACCAGGAGCTTCCCTCATCTCAGGAAAGGTAAAGGTCATCACAGATATGTAGGTCGCAGTGATCTTTGCAAATAAAGATGTACATTCATCTAAATTTCTCCAGCAAAATGCAGTGTATTCAGGTCATGATAACTCATCGTTCTCTTTACTGTTCACAGTATTCCAGGAGTTCGTCAAATGCAGTAACAAAGACGTTGAACAGATTATTAAGAAGGAAATGTCTGGAGATGTGAAAAATGCCTTTTATGCAATAGGTAATAACTGTCTTTTGTTATAGGCTTCATTCTGTTTTACTTTCAAGTTTGCCACAGCTGATACTGTTAACGAAATCCATTCTGGGTGACAGCTTCTCAGCCTTTGCTTGTTTCTCTTTTCTTTGCAGTCCGCAGCGTGAAGAACCAGCCCTCTTATTTTGCAGACCGCTTGTACAAAGCCATGAAGGTATCTGTTTATAGTGCTTTAGATAAGTTTATGTAGTTCAATCATTCTAACTGCAACCCTGCCGCATGTCATCTGGGTACTGGATGCCAGCCATAACAAGTGATTAGGTCACTTTTGTTGGTGCAGCATCCTCTATCGTCTAAATCAGAATATACAAAGTATTTATTGATCTCCTCTGCAGGGTCTTGGTACAGATGACAGAGCGCTGATCCGCATCATGGTCTCTCGTAGTGAGATCGACCTTTTCAACATCCGAAAAGAGTTCAAGGAAACACATGATGTCTCCCTCCATGAATTCATCCAGGTAGAAACTATGATTGTAAGTCTGAGTCTTTTGTCTACTAACACCAATTTGGCTTGCTGTGTTCACATGTGACTTGTGTGTCTGTGGAGTTTTGGTTTAATTGCCTTTGTCCCGCTACGTGCAGAGCATGCAGTGCACATCCTTCCTCTGTTGCTGCGGTAAGGTGGTGGGGTACGGTAATCTATAGCTTTCTGTGGTGGACTATGGGTCTGTGGCCACAACACAGCTGTTTAGGAATTTCCCTTTTGCATGCTTCCCCTATCTCTGCTCTGTGATTGGCTGGCAGCCGCAGAGACAGGAAGTTCCTAAAAGCGGTTCTATAATAACTTACAGATGAAATCACTGTGACACCAATAAAAACAACCAAGTAGGCTGCCCTGGATTGGTTTGGAAAACACATTTCCAGATTATGCAACAGCAAGGATTGCTTAATGTTGTGCAAATAAATAAATAAATGATTGGATCATTAATTAAATTAATTTAATTTAATTGCATATTTTCAGTTTGCTAGTTTCAGTTACAAAAGCGATTTTCAATTTGAGCAATTTCTCAAAGTCTAAATCTGTGCATGTTTGGGGAAATATGCTTATTTATGTTACTGTGAGAGTTTGGGGAGAAGCTTCAAATCCCATGGCTACGCTGTTAATCCACCTTCCAGCACCTCTTACAGCCAGCACCAGGAGATTTATTGATTTATTGTTGTTGTTGATTTTATTACCTGTGGAAAATGCCAGTCTGTTTTACCCTTGTTTCTAAAATTTATACAAATTTAAGATAACCAGTTGCCCTGTATAGTTTCACTTTTGCCGTACAAATGTGAAATCTCGATCGAGATTATAAAGTAGAAACCTTTATCTACTGTATGAGTGTCAGCTGATAAACAGGGGAAATTCCACTTTTAACTCCTTTGTTGATATAGGCTGATTTCACAGCCTCTCTTCTGCATTTGCCTATTGTGTGAGCCAGAAATTAGCACTGCCTTCCAAATTGTGACCAAATGTTTTTTCTATTAATTGTGTTTTTCTTTCCATGCACAGGGTGACACCTCAGGAGACTATCGCAAAACCCTGCTGATTCTCTGTGGAGGGGAAGATTAACCCAGTTATAGCCCTGCTGCAGCTTAGTTCACAGACTTTAGTGACCACAAGACTGTTGACAGAGTGAAACTGTGGTGGTTCATGTCAGCATCTTTTCTCAGTGTTCCTAACTGCTGCCACTCCTCAGCCAAATCAAGTGACCTATGACCTCTCAGCTTTGCAAGCCAGTTTTCTGCTCTCACGTCTAATCTTCCTGTCCAGCAGGATGATGCCTTTCTTTCT